>SKCR01031941.1:355000-471827 GCA_019454045.1 Zanthoxylum bungeanum | reverse complement strand
GTTCCCCGATCTGTTGAAATTATTGACATAATTCACCGTTTCTTTATGTTTGTTTGACTCTAGTGCTCCTCCATATGGTGAACTTGTGGGTCCAATATTGCCTTGCGTGCTAAGAATTTCCAGGAATTTGCATATCTGATCCAGCTTGGCATTCACTGCAGTGTTAGCTCTAGCTTCATAAATTCCAGCAATTCTTTGGATCATGCTCCTTTTTGTTGGCCACAATTAATTGTTATTGGCCATTTCTTCAATTAAATCCCAGGCCTGATCTTCTTCTTTTTCCATTAAAGCTCCTCCAGCAGCAGCGTCAATTGTGGTTCTCATCAGTCTAGAAAGTCCATTATAGAAGGTTTGGACTTGTAGCCACTTATCAATCTCATGGTGAGGATATTTTCCGTGTAAATCTTTGTACCTTTCCCAAGCTTCGCAGAGGGATTCTGAATCATGTTGCACAAAGGATGTAATGTCATTCCTCAGCTTTGCAGTTATGGCTGGTGGAAAGTACTTTGCAAGGAATTTGGTGGCTAGAGTGTTCCAAGTTGTGATGGAACCTGCTGGTAGTGAATGTAGCCAAGCCTTAACTCTGTCTTTCAAAGAATATGGAAAAACATGCAGTCTCATTGCTTCTTCAGCTGCTCGGTTGTAATTGAAAGTGCCGCAAACTTCCAGGAAGTTGTTGATGTGGCCATTAGGATCTTCAGTTGCATTCCCCCCAAACTGAACAGACTGCTGAATCATCTTAATGCATGTTTTGATGTCACACGCATTTGCTGCTAAATGAGGAAGTACAATACAGGAAATGAAGTCATCAACCACCGAATGGTTGTCTCGAATGGGAATTGGTGGTGTAACTTCCAAAGGTTCAGGTTCTATGTTGATCAGTGCTTCTTGGCCTTCTCACATTTCACTTTCAATTTCAGGGTCAAGCGGACAGATTTCAAAGCTTCTGGTTCGTCTCATGTAATGTGT
The DNA here is from genome assembly GCA_019454045.1 of Zanthoxylum bungeanum. Lineage (NCBI taxonomy): Eukaryota > Viridiplantae > Streptophyta > Magnoliopsida > Sapindales > Rutaceae > Zanthoxylum > Zanthoxylum bungeanum. The sequence goes on along the minus strand of SKCR01031941.1, from coordinate 470,858 downwards.
GAGAACCTGAAACAAGAGAAAACAAAAACAATAAGTAAAAAGAAATTAGATACAAGTAAAGGTATCTAACTCCAAAACTAATAGTGAAAGATAAATAAGTCCCCGGCAACGGCGCCAAAAACTTGACCAGTGCGTAATCACACGCGTATAACGCAAGAGCACGTATCGTTCAAGTAGTATAACAAGTATTGATCCCACGATGACCTAAAACCTAAGCTATTAATTTATGAAGCCAGATTTTTACAAGTATCTAATTGATTGATTATTTGATTAGGTGGTGACTTTTTAAATTTTAAACACGTAAAAGAAATAGCGCGAAAGTATATTGAGGAAAATTCAATATGAATAAACTATCCAGGGTTGTGAATTATTCCAATATCTTTTTAAAGATGAAGTGGTTATTTTACGTTTGTATAATATATTAATTACTAACCTGGAACACAAAATTATGCAAAAGCCTATGTCGATGGTCGAATGCAAATATCCAGTGTAACCCAATTAAACCATATGTCTATGTTATCCAAGTTACCTGAATTCATTAAGATTAAGTTCCAATTATGGCTACCCCGACCGACAGGTATATGTCTATCATGTAAGAAAATTTATTAAATGGTTATCGATCCTCAAGGAAGATCGTGGGCTATTAAGTCTAAGGCTGAAACCTAAAATTTCTTTGTCAAGTTTATTTTAAGTTTACCAGATCAATCTTATTAGTGGCCAGTTAACAAGAAGCGTTAAGCTTAAGACTTAATAAATAAACTTTTATATTACCCAAACTATAAAATAACCCTTTATAAACTGGTGATATTGGAATTCATCACACCCCCAGATAAAAGACTTAGTTACGACACATAACTAAGGCTAGTAAAAGCTTAAATAAAATAAAAGACATAAAGTAAATGCTGGAAAGTAAAGGCGGAAAAGTAAATGTTGAAAAGTAAATGCTGAAATGTAAATGCTGGAAATTAAAAATGTAAAATTACAATAAAAGAAAATGATGAGGTTAGAGGATCCACTTTTATTACTACTATTTTAAATATCTCCCTTATTATAATATATAAACTTTGCGTGATAATTACCAACCAGCCATATAGGCGGTATCCTGATTAAGTCAAATTAATAATTAATTACCAACCGACCAACCAGGCGGTATCCTCATTAAGTCAGGTTAAAACCAATTTTAATAATTACCAACCGACCATAAGGCGGTATCCTCATTAAGTCAGGTTTTAAATAGTTTATATATTATAATTAAGGGAGATTAATCTAAATATTAGTAATAAAAGCTTTACCTTTAACCCCAGCAAGGGAGAGTTACCTCCTTATTACTGAAAAGGAAAAACTGAAAAGTAAAGAAAGGAAAGTACTATTGCGTAAAAGTAAATTGCAGAAAGTAAAGACTAAAAAATAAAGAAAAGAAAGTGAAAATGCGAAAATTAATTACTGAAATCTGTAAATAAACAAACAAGATATAATCTTCTTAGTATTCTTAAGGAATTACATAGAAGAAAATATGAAATTTACAAATGAAATGGCTTGGTTTTTATAGGCAAAATTTTGCCTTCACCAATTTCTCCACTAATATCTCCACAAAATATGGCACCAAATCCTCCACCAAACATGCAAGGAAGTTTGACAATTTTCATTATTTATTTATTTATTTGTTTTGAAAATGACTTTAATAATTACACATAACACACTTCCGGATGTTTCATCAATTTCAGTCATGAAATATTCCTAATTCGAAATTATTATGAACATCAAAGTTGTAGATCTTTGAGTCTTCTGGAACTTGAATCACCGCAATCCGATATCGGAGTAGAAAGTTATGGCCAAAATATGAAAATTGTGCAAAGTTGAAATTTTTGAAACTGTACTTCGTTAGAACGTCATTTCAAGTTTCCAACCTCCAAAATCCAAATGTCAAGTCCATTTTTTATCATTATTCATTCCATATTTCGTCCTGATTGATTCCATTGAGTCTCGATTTTATTTATCTGCAAAATAAACTAAAACACATCAAAACGTTCATCAAATCCGAGAAACTAAACAAAATATTAGGTAAAATGGGCGGTAAATATTGATATATTTTCCGCTCATCAGCATGATAGTTTTCATGATCTTGTATGTAGATGACATCTTTATTATAGGAAATGATATAAGGATGATGCAAAATGTGAAAGCCTACCTTTGCAAGAACTTCTTCATGAAAGATATGGGTGAAGCTTCATATATACTAGGTATAAGGCTCTACCGAGATAGAGTTAGGAAGCTTATAAGGTAGTCACAATCAACGTACATAGACAAGATGTTAGAAAGGTACGGTTTTACCAACTGTAAGGCAGTAAATGTACCTTTCTGATATGGCATACATCTTTCGAAGAAAATGGCACCTCAAACTAAGGAATATAGAGTTAGGATGTCTAACTTGCCATATGCTTCTTGTATTGGAAGTATAATGTATTATATGTTATGTACTAGACCTGACATCAGTTTCGGCGTCAGTGTGACCAACCGATATCAATCTGATCCAGGTAATGATCATTGGATAGCCGTGAAATATATCCTAAAATATCTTAAAGGCACCAAGGATAAGTTTTGATATATAGAGAAAATGAGCTACAAGTTAAGGGTTATACAGACTCCGACTTCCAAGGAGATCTAGATAATAGAAAATCTACATCAGGATACATATTTACCATTAACAGTGGTGCGATTAGTTGGCGTTTTTCAAAGCAAGGCTCAACAGCTGATTCCACCACTGAGGCGGAATTTATAGCGGCTTCAGAACTGCTAAAAAAGCTGTTTGGATTAGAAATTTTATCACAGAACTTGGCGTTGTGCCTAGTATTGCGGATTCGATCCTATTGTACTGTGATAATAATGAAGCCATCACATAGGCTAAGGAGCCGGGGGCGCATTCCAAGTCTAAACAAGTGGAAAGGAAATATCGCGTAATTAGAGAGATTATTGAACGAAAAGACATAGTGGTCTTGAAAGTTCAAGGACAAGACAACATAGCAGACCCGCTTACAAAGACCTTACCTCCTAAGTTATTCGATAAACATGTGGAGGAGATGTGACTACGGTACCATCCAGATTGACACTAAGCAAGTGGGAGTTTGGTGGAGTTGGTGTTTGGAGTGCCAATCTGATTTGTATATTTTATTAATAAAATAACTACATTTTTCATTTCATACTTAATAATGGTATTGTCATTATGCATATTAGATTGATGTATAGATATGCTAAGAATGACATCGACCTTGGAATAGTTTTGACACTAGATGTAAACTATTCTTAAAGTAAATATTCCTAGTCGTTGGTTTTGGAATACGGTCGAATTCCTATAAACTAGAAGACTAGCACATGTCGTATATTGGAATTGGAGTTCCAATGGTTTAACGTGATGTACCATGAGTTTTGGAAACTCATATAGACATGTGGGTATTCGTTGAAGCGAATACTGAATGACTCACATGCGATTCCTAATAGTTGGAAGTACACATCAGTGTCAATAGGAATCTCCTCGAGTCGAGTAGCATATGTAATCCTTTGACTATAGGATAGCATTGATTTTGTGTGAGATCCTTCACACTTTGATGCCATATATGTCAGAAACCTTTCATGGTCTTTGACTATAGGATAGCATTGATTTTGTGTGAGATCCTTCACACTTTGATGCCATGTATGTCAGAAACCTTTCATGGTCTGACCTCTAGATGTTTGTTGGGTGTGGACCGATGCACTCAGTAATCAAGTGCGAAGCAAGATATGATTTGTCGGCATGTATGTGTACCAAAAGGGGTTTATGTATCCATGTTAGTAAAGTTACGATTCTTAAATCTTTGGCCAGAGTCGATCACCTAGGGTGGTTCGCATCGGTTATGAAGAATCGTGGACATGTCGACATGAGATGTGCATCTCGAAAACTTGACGGTATATTCTATGATTCCTAAGCAAAAATCGGATAGCCTACGACGGAGGGATTGTTAAACATATGTGATAATCTCGACTTGTATAGTTCAGAGAGGTCGTTCGTGTTCTTTGCAAATTCAGAGGTGGCCGAATTACGTACATATTAGCTAGGCTTATATGACGAACGTGTCTGAACTTAGAGAGTCCCAATATGAAGTGTAATCATTGAGCACTTGGGTAGCCGATTATTTTGATAAAAGATAATATTCGATATTATAATTATCAACTAAGATAATCAAGTGTTATTGGATAACATTGATTATTTACTTTGACCTAATTGGATTAATTCAATAATTACACAAGGGCTTAATTGTAAAATCATAATTATCTCTACCATTTGAGGATATTATGGTAATTATAAGTATGTAATAATAGGTGGTTTTGGATTGATTTAATTGGATTAAATCAAGGTGGCAAACATTTAACTAATCCATTTCCTAATCTTTGGCTTGATTTAATTGTATTAAATTAAAGTGGGAGACAATGGAGATTAGTCACACCTAATTATACATATTTGGACAAATTAGATTAAGCCCACTTAAAAGTTGATTACAATTTTTATTAATTAAAAATTACCTAAGTTTTGCTATAAATAGCAAGCTTTATGAATGTTTTAATTACAAGTTCAAACACAAGCATAAGCAAATTCTTGAGAGATTAGCCTAAGTTAGAGAAGTGTTTAGAGAAGCTTGTGAGGTCTCTACAACATTTCATCTAGGAGAAATCAATATTGGATCTTGAAGTGAAGCTTTGAAGCATTGGAAACAAGATTGGATCTTGAAGTCAAGCTTGCACACCTTGGAGGTTCTTCAATAATTTCAACAATGAGAAGTATATTGGATCTTGCATCAAGCTTACTAGGTAATGTTTGATCTTCTCCTAAGCTATGTTTATTTGTGTATTAGATGTATGATCACATAGCTTAATGTTGAATAAGGCTAATCAATTGTGTTAGGATACTTTAGAAGTATAAACACAACATGCTTGTAATTAGGTCAAAGATGTTCATGTTGGACATGAAACAATTAATAAGAGTTTGGAACTCTAAATTAAAGCTTAGAGCTATGACTACCATTCTAGATTCACTTGACCACCTTTAGGTGGACTAGAATTGTTCATGAGACATTTCTAATTGGGATTCTAAAATGGTTTGTGTATTGGATTTAAAATTTAAGCAAATGTGTATTTAGAATAAATTTATGTTTTTGAAAAAATATTTGATATTTTGAAAAACTTGATTTTAATTCTATAACATGTGTTAATGTTGGTTTTGAAATTAAAAATTAAATTTGGGTATTTTTGAAGTGTTTAGGGAAGACCGGAATTAATTAGGGTAATAGAACTTAATTGCATCAGCTCTCTCTAAATTTTCCAAAGAGCTGAGCAATTGAAAAGAAAGCAAACAAATGAAAAAAAAAAAACCAAAGTGGCTCTGTTTGCGTGCTACAATGCGCACGCACACCGTAGCACGCACTGGTCACACGAGCAGTGCGCGCAAGAATTTTATTTTGCTTCGTTTTTGAGTTTTCGGACTCCGATTCAGCCCCGGTTTTTTCCTATACACTCGTAATGGAATATAGTATTTCATTACATGATTTAAAATTACACCCATATTTGATATTCATGGGTTATACCCATTTCCGCTGTCTGGGCACCGATCCAATCTTAGGGGTTCCATAACTGCCCCAACAATTACCACTCCTAATACAAAATTCAAGACTTTGGAAATAAAATAATTAGCTTATATAAAGAATTTTTTTAGGTGGGGAGAAGCCCTTCTTGTGAAAGGAAAGTTATACATAAGAAACTTGAGGGGTCAGTTAACCTCTTGACATATAAGAAGATTATCTCATCTATAATTCTAATTCTTCTTTTCTTAAAAATTAATGTACATGACCCTAATTTTTTTATTATTATACTATGACTAAATTTCTCAAAATATAAATATGGTTTTAGATCATCTACTCTCTATATAGCTCTCTAAATTTATTACAATTATATTATTTTTAATTTAGTGACTCATGTTTGACAATTTGCTCCAATAATATTCTTATATACCTCCTACATAATTTAAAATACTTTATTATACATATACTGCAATATCAATTGGTTGATTATTATGATAATATTGATTATTGTATATGGCATTCTTTCTTCCTCTTGAATTTAAACAATAGGGTCATCGAAAATTTAAATAAGATAAAACTATGGAATATTGTCGGAGATTAAATCTTAACTCACTCCATAAATTTAAGATATGATATATATATATATATATATATATATTTGTCTCTTGGAGATGCTCTGAAACCCCAAGGATATCAAGGTCCACCCTCTTACATTTAATTCACAAGGCATCTGGACTTGTTTCATTTTCATTGACGCAATTTACATTAATTTGTTTTTTTGTATTTGGCGTGTATACTTGTTCCGTTCTTAAGGGGCGTGATTTAGTGGTATAGGGATTAGGATCTCATTTTGAAGTTTTAAATTCGAATCCAGGTGTACGTTTCTTGTAAGAGTATGAGACTGTCGAAAATTTTACTTGCTCTGCTTGAACCCGAAAAGAGTGATTTGACGGGAAAAAGGTGTATACTTATTCCATTGAAATTAATATCAGCCGCAAATTTCACCCATATCTCTCTTCTTTTCCTTTTTTTTTTTAAAAAAATTTTTTATTACCAACTCCGTTGATATCAAACCAGCAGCCAGCAGGTATGATTACTAAACAAATGATATGAACATGCTACAGTGTTTGATTCTTTTGTCTACTTCAAGTTCAACAACCTTGTACTGGCCTGCATTTGAATTTTTTTTTAATTATATTTTAATATGTATTATATATAGCACGTTGATTTGTTTATTTATTCAGTCATGTTTGATTGTTTTAGGACAGTAGAATTTACGTCATCAACAAGATTCTATTTAAATTTCAGCGCAAAATGTCTTCACATCAGTAATTTAAAATTTAGGATTAAAAGATTAAATAAGTTTACAGATTAATCAAGTCCACATTATGGTGGCCCGCAATTGAGTTTTATATAGGGATTATTTTATTGCAAGTTGCATGTTTTTTTTTTTAATTTTTGAGCAAAGATTAATAAACGAAGACTCCGAAGACCAAGAGATAAAAAGATTCTCTCCCACCAATATGTTGGTCGTACGGTAAATATATTTAGACTCCCGTTATAAATAAGATATAGAAAAGATTTAGATGTATAAAGTAGGATTGTTAATTTTTGTCCTTCTCGATCCAACGGGATCCAGTCCTGTCCAGGATGGAATTTTGAACATATTTTCTTGTTACGATTTAAAAATGAGAGGTGACAATTTAATAAGATATAAAATGAGACAATATTTTTCTCGAAAAAATGACATGATGGGACTGAAATGATTTTTTATCGTAATTATATACACGGGATGAGATTGGGATTTACGAATCTCGTCCCATTGTTAACCTTAGTACGTAGCCTTACCCACCATTATGTCACACAAAATAAATTGATGCACTTATCCTTTAAAACTTTTAGTGGGCCATATTGATGAATATTAAAAAATGTACATTTAATAATATAAAAATCAATCATTTACATTTATAATTTCATTAATCCTCTTAACTAAGCACATTTGTGAAATAATAATTAAATTTATGTTTTATATATTCTTATTGTGATTTTTAATTCTTGTGTAGACAAAATATTGCTTTGAATGTTCAACAGAAAAATGGACATGAAATCTGGATTTCGAAGGCCCAGAAACTTAAAGAAGCATGAAATTGAGTTCGAATATGATATAAAAATATTTACCATGTTTAATTCGTTATTGGAAGAGTTTATCTTAGAACTGGTCACACATGATTATAATTATTAAAAAAATATATTGAAGGTCATCCACCGAAAGCATTATTGCAATTGCAATAATGCAATTGATTGTGATTTTGTGAAAGAGGGGTGTCGAGCACCCTCTATAAATAGAGTTGTTAAGCACCTCAGCTAGGTCTTGAGAATTTGTGGAGAGTCACGACTCTTATATGTTTTATTTTATTTCTTGTAATTTCTCTTTCTTTAATTAATAAAATTATGTGTGTTTTATTCAAATCATGAGTAGCTAATTTCCATCCAACTGAGACAAAATGATGAATTTATTGGTATAAAAATATAAATATTTTTTTTACTTGTGGTCCTCCTCCTCCTAGTGGGTAGTACATTTTGTTTAATATAATACAGTACATTAATGTAACATTATTATTTTATGTTTATTATTATATAATATTTTTTTATTAATTTATAATTTTAAATTTTATTTGAAAAATTAAAATATAATTTAATAGAAAAAATCAAATACAATATAATTACCGACCGACTATTCGGTCGGTAATTATATTATAATGTGTAAACTTTACCGACGACACTATAGGGTCGGTACATTCAATGAATTAACGACTGTTATTTCAATAGGTAAAAGATTTTTTTACCTACCGCATATTTTATCGTTTTGTAATATTTTGATTTATTATCGATCGAAATTCATTTATTTAACGATCGATTATTGCCCATATTCCATCGGTAATTCGTCGATAATATTTAACGAAAAAAAATTTATTTGGTCAGTAATTATTCGATAAAATCACCGACCGAAATATATTTGAAACCAAAAGCAGGAATTGGTGGCGGCGGCGGCTCAAGCTAGTTTTGATTTGGGCTAATTTGTGTCAAACAAGTGATGGAGCAAGCACTTGGGTTATGGTCACATAACAATACTTGATAAGGGTTTAGGATCTCACCTTGAGGTTCTGGGTTCGAATCCAGGGGGTGCAACTTCTTGTAAGAGCCTGGGGCAGCCGGGGGTTTTACCTGCGCCGCGGCCCAGAATGGGTGGTTTGGTGGCGGGGTTTCCAACGATTTAAAAAAAAAAAAAAAAAAAAAAAAAAAAAAAAAAGGTAAGGTCTAGGAAATTGACTAAAATAACTCATTGATTATGACCACTGAATTGGATGGAATTGGTTCCTCTTTTGGTTTCTTCTCTTTCTTTTGATCTCTGTGGCATGCATGAGCCCATTTCTCAGGGACCTTGTAAGCTTCACAGAATCCACTTCCTCTCCTATCACCACCAATTTTTCTTTTTCAATTCATTGTATATCCACCTTTGTCACACCTATATATGTATTATTAAAATTTCATAATTAAAAAAGGACGTACCCAGTACATAAAGCTCCTACTATAAATAGGGTTTGAGGAATGTCCGGATATACGTAATTTTATCTCTGTTTTTTCACAGAGATACTATTTTTAGGATTCGAATATGTGACCAACCGGTTATCAATATTAATTTTTTTAAAAAAAATATGAAGTTATTATTTAGTAAAATTGATCATGATGATGACATTATTTCCTTTAAATATAGTTCTCAAAATTAGAATAGTATATGCCAATCATTCTGTCTTCACCGCGATCTTTGTGGCTTTTGATCTGCATTTTTCGCAAGGCATCTACATTTTTATAACTATATTTTGATTAGAGATGACTACGATTCAGATATGATACGAGAATTTCAATACTCGTATATGTGTTATTCAATTAATGAGTACGAAAATTATTCTCTTATCTATCTCTAATGTAATGAAAATTATTTTGAGAGATCGTTGATCCCTCGAAATATGTACCAACACTTGGGAGGTTTCGATTTCTCAATGAATCTAATCTTATTTAGTTGTCGTCGATACCTAAAGAAAATGGTTATTTTACATGTTAGAAAATTCATTTCTAATAAATAATTCTATAAAGAAGCTCATTCCAATTATTCATCGGATTGGATCATTAATGATTGTTCGTTTTATAACGTATTAAGGCATCCCATGAGTAAGGTGACCTGGGCCGATTTCTATGATTCTCATCGTTTCGACCGATATGAGTATATGCAAAAATATTTCTCACATCATCACAATGAAATTGGCGAGAAAATATACGAGTCGCGAAAAAAACCACGAGAAAATAAATGTACTTTACGCATGAGGTTTCAATAATGATGCCACCATTTTAATAAAATGAAAATCGAAAAAAAATAGAAAAACACGAACTATCAAACATTATAAAATAAAATAAATATTATATTATAGTGTATGATTTTTTTATCTTTTAATTCGTTCCTCATTTTATTAAAATGAAGACATTCTTATTGAAAGCTCGTTATATATATTTATTGAGTTTTTATTATTAGGCTAAAATTTACAAATCATATTTATTTCAAATCTTTTTTTAATATAAAAAATAACATTTAAATGTTATATAACCAACTCAAAAAACGGACCCATGCATATAAATATAAAATTTCAATTTTTTCCCTTTATGAATCGCTACATAAAAATTTTCTTTGTTTTTATTTTTTGTTTTCTATATTTTACTAACAAAATTCAATAAACTCATAATAATTTATAATATAGAAAAGACTATTTCAGTTTAGCTAGGTCTAAAATGCTAGCTACACCATTGGGATACATGTAGTACGCCCATTAAATTTTCTTCTTTAAATTTAAATGGATATCAGTCAAAACGCATACATAGCCCGTCGAGACAATACATCCACTCTAATTAATTTACATTAAAGAAAATTATTTTTATACATGAAGATTGATTTATGTATAAAAATTTTCGAAAATTTTAAATAAGATTAATTTTACACCTAAAATTTCAGTTTGTGTATTAACTTACACTTTTCATATTCAACTTTATACCCAAAATTCCAATCAGTGTATTAATTTACACCTAAAATATTTCAGTCAATATATTAATTTTACATCTAAAGAGTCTAAATTTGAATACTGATTAAAATTTTAGGTGTAAAATTAAACTTATTTAAAATTTTCGCGTATTATAATACATAAATTAATCTCCGGATATAAAAATGATAGAATATTTTCCTCTAGAATACCACAGTTAAGCAATGAATATAACTAGAGACGGTTTTAGAGAAAGTTTATAAAGACAATTGGTTGGGGTTTCAAAATTTAGCTTAAAATTAAGTTCTCAAATTTAAAGATATTTTAATTTTTAAATGTATAATATAATTTTTATATTTAAAAAAAAAATCATTTATAAGTAGAAGGCTCATTTAGAAACTCTTCTATGTTACAAAAAAAATAACACAACTCAGAGTCACCTCCACATATATGCATGAAATTTGTGAAGAATATTAATCTCTCCCACAAAGAGGCAATAAGAATTAAGATGCCATAATAATTGCATGCATGAAGAAGATTCATCTTTAAATTTTCATTGATATTGCACTTTTTTTCCCATTAAAAGCTATTTATTATATAGAAACTTTACTTGTGGCGATTAATAAAAGCACTAACGGATAGAAACATAATTAGTATCGAAATGTGGTAAACTATGAGATTTTGAGGTTAGTGTGGAAATATACACGTGATTGTAATTTAAAATTTTCTTCTAATACCACTTTAAGGACCGTGGTTATGTCGTTGTTGATGTAAACAAATATATTAAAAAAATTAATCTCTATTAATTTTAAATATGTATGCAAATAATTTATTTATCGACATAAACAAAAACCAACGATAAGGTAATCATACCTGAATGTTTTTATTTTTTTCCTGAGCTTTTTTGAATTTTCTTTTTGAGTTTTCTCTTATAGTAGTGCATCAAGCGTTGCACCTCTAGTTGACACACTAAAACCCTTCTACGAACAAAACGCTCTCACTTTGAGAACTAAGAAAATAAATTTCTTTTTAAGACGTTTGAAGTCTTAGATTAGGGATCAAAGAAATAAACTTTCTTTGATTTAATCTTAGAGCAAATTTGGAACAACCAAATAGAGAGAAAGAGAGAGGATTTCGGCCAAGGGAGAAGCATACACCCATTGGCTGAATTTTGCTTCTATTTATATAGTTGGGATTGCCTTTGATTATATTCCGATACAATAAGGACAATTCAAGATCTCTCCAAATCAGATTTGACCTCTTTAAGATTCTTTCCCAAATAATAATTAAGAAACCTTAACTAAATAAGAATTCCTTACTAAATAAGACTTCTCCATTCAATCTAAATTAGGACTTAACTAAATAAGGTGCTAGCCCAATAAGTCAAAGTCCAATAGACTAAATATTATTTTGGCCCAATAATTAATTAATTCACTTACTTAATTTTAATTAATTATTAATCAAAATTTAATTTAATTTATTAAATATAAGTATCGAATATTTATTTAAACAATTAAATCTATTTTTATATTTCGAATTTATTAATCAAATAAATATTTCTGAAATATTTCGAATGTCTTAATTTTATTAGGAATTCCTATTTTAATTGAAAATCTAATTTTCATATTAGTTGCCAAAATAATCATTTATTAACTTTTAATAAATATCCTTAAATTTGTAATATATATTTGTAATATAGACGAGAATTATATTTATACGACCGACCTATATTCATTATCGAGTAGCGGTAAGATGATATTAACTCTTTAACATTTCATCTCTATGATATCCCACAGATCATGGGGAAATGCCTAGCAGCATGTCATGACCCCTAGTCAATGAATGAAGTGGGAAAACATATGAACCTGTTAGAATACACTTCGAGCATGTCATCTCATTCCTTCCGATATTTATGTTCCTTTTCGAGTCTGGGATCATGGTCAGGTCAAATCCTTACTACTCGATATATTTTGAAACTCAATCTCGTGGATTTGATATCTCTAAGATATTGACTGTTTTGACCAAAGACTCGTATCTACATCTTTGAGTCTCTTTAGAACATCTCTAGCTTCTATTATCAAAGCTATCAGATCCCTTCTCGAATCACACATGACTTCATGCGTTAATAGCTCAAGATCATCTAATATTTATTCAAATGATGTGGCTAGTCATATGATGATATACTGGTGAATCATGAATACTATCGTACAAGTCAACATGTGATCTTAGGTCAGATGATATAATGACACTAATATATCATTACGAATATCAATGATCTTAGGTAATATTAGCATGTGATCTTACATTTTTATGGTCATATTCGATATTTCATTATACTAATGATGATATTTATTATTTGTGTCCTTATGATATAAGACTCATCATCCATTCTATTAACATCAAACGTCAATCTAGGCAACACACAACAATATTGGTCGAGTGATATATTATTGTCATATATAATAATCACATTTTACCAAGAACTTAACTTGAGACTTATTCGTATAAATATCGTTGACTCTTATAATCACAAACGTCTTTTGTATTAACGATATTCATCTGACATAATATCTCGGGACATGCATATAAAATATGGTGTAACGATATGTAGAAAATAAAAGCCTTTTATTAATAAATAATAAACTATATTACAAATTATTACACCTTAAAACATGACATCCACAACATGTTTTATGGCATACACTCTAACAAACTCCCAATTGCACTAAAACCAGTTGTTATGATACCCAATATCTATCTTCTGAAGATGATGTTTCATTTATTCTTGGTTCATTGGTTTCGTGAATGGATCAACTACATTATCAGTCGAATGTTCTTTTTGAATGATGATCTTTCCATAACACCATTGTTGTCACAGTACAAAAGGAATGCACCTTCAATCTGTCCATATTCAATGAGTATGTGATACTTTTGTTGAATGTGTTTGGACTTCTGGTGCGACCGAGCACCTTCAATGGTTGGAACCACACCTAGTTCTGTAATGAACTTTTTCATCCATACCGTTGCATTTGCTGCTTCTAAAGCCGCTATGTATTCTGCCTCAGTAGTGGAGTCCGCAATAGTGGGTTGTTTGGCACTTTTCCAACTGATTGTTCCTCCATTGCATAAGAAAATGAATCTAGAGGTCGACTTATAATCATCAGTGTTTGTCTGAAAGTTTGAGTCTATAAACCCTTATACTTTCAATTCTGGTGATTCGTAAGTCAATATCATATCCTTAGTTATTCTTAAGTACTTGGATTGCCTTAACTACTATCCAATGATTTTCTCCGAGATCATATTGAAATCTGTTTGTTACACTAACAGAAAACACAATGTTTGGTCTTGTACATAGCATGACATACATGAGACTACCTATGGCAGGTGCATATGGTATTTGACTCATACGTGCTCTTTCTTGAGATGACTTGGGACTCATCGATCTAGAAAGATGAATTTCATGCCTACAAGGCAACAAGCCTCTCTTAGAGTTCAACATGTTGAATCTCTTGAGCATCTTTTCTATGTACAGACTTTGAGATAAACCAATCATTCTTCTGGATCTATCTCTATAGATTCTTATGCCAATAATATAGGTTGCTTCTCTCAAGTCTTTCATTGAAAATATTTTGGATAGCCAAATTTTGACCGATGTCATCATAGCAACATCGTTTCCAAATAGTAATAAGTCATCTATATATAATATCAAGAATGTGATGGCGCTCCCACTAACCATTTTATAAATACATGGCTCATCTATATTTTTGATGAAACCAAATATTTTGATTGCATCATCAAACCGTAGATTCCAACTTCTAGATGTTTGCATTAGACTATATATAGATCTTTGCAACTTACATAATTTATGACTATCACCTTTGGATGTAAAACCTTTTAACTGTTTCATATAAATTTCTTCTTCAAGAAATCCGTTTAGAAATGTCGTTTTAACATCCATTTGTCAAATCCCATATTCATAGTAAGCTGATATATCGAAAAGAATTCTAATGGATTTTAGCATAGTCATTGGGGAAAATGTTTCCTCATAATCAATCACTTGTTTCCGAGTATATCCTATTTCCACTAGTCTAGCCTTATAAGTCTCTATATTTTACCATCATTCAATCTTTTTCTTGAATATCTATTTACACCCAGTAGAACTAATTCCTTCCAGAGGATCAACAAGTGTCCATATTTGATTAGAATACATGGATTTCATTTCAGAATTCATAGCTTCAAGCCATCTAGAAGAGTCAATGTCCAATATTGCTTCTTCGTAGTTTATGGAGTCATCCACATGAACCATTTCACCAATCATGAAAGATTCCAAATCTATTTGATTGACTAGGGTCTAACTCAAAGGAGTGCGAGATTCCCTTATTGATCTAAGAAGTGGTAGTATTTCTTGAAGTGTTTCTCGTTCTATTTGTTCTGGTTTCTTCTGAGGTAAGCCAATTTCTTCAAAATTCTCTTCTTGAGAGATTTGTTCATCTATGTCAACTTTTTTGCAGTATTTTCTTCTTGAACCAAGCGATCCTCAAGGAAAGTAGCATACCCACTAACCAGGATCTTGTGATTAGAGGGAATGTAGAAGTAATATCCTATTGAATCTTGGGATATCCTATGAATTGGCCATTTTTAGATATTGAGTCTAGTTTTTCCGTAAGGACTTTCCTTACATAAGCTGGACTATCCCAAATCTTTAAATATCATAAGTTAGGATGTTTCCCATACCACATCTCAAATGGGGACTTGGATGCAGATTTGGTTGGAACTCTATTTAGAACATGCAAGGCTGTTTGGAAAGTGTATCCCTAAAAAGACGTTGGTATGTCAACAAAACTTATCATGGATATACCATATCCATGAAGGTATAATTTCTTCTTTCAGAGACAATGTTGTGTTTTTGTATGTAAGGAGGTGTTACCTATGACACAATTTCATGTTCCTTAAGATAATCTTGAAATTGGATACCTAAGTATTCTCCTCCACGATCAAATCGTAGATTTTTGAAACTTTTTCCCAATTGATTTTCTACTTCGTTCTTATACTCTTAGAACTTTTCAAAAGTAAGTGACTTATGTTTCATTAGGTATAAATACCCAAATCTTAAAAAATCGTCAGTGAAAGTAACAAAATATTGAACACCGTCTTTGGCCACTATACTAAGTGGGCCACATACATCAGTATGTATAAGTTTTAAGGTTTCTTTGCCTCTTTCATTTTGTCCTACAAAAGGTGATTTGTTCATTTTTTTTCTTTGAGGCATGATTTGCAAGTTGGATAAGGTTATAAGCCTAATGAATGAAGTAAGTTTTCCTTCTCCAATTGTGAAATCTTTTTGTCTCCAATATGATCTAATTTTAAGTGTCAAATGAATCTTGAATTGGGATTATCTCTTAGTCACTTTTTTGTTATCGTATTTAATTCATTGTTATAATTTTCATTCAATTGCAAGACATATAATCCATTCATATTAAGTGCAATGCCAAAAAATTTATTCAAATAATAAATATTTCATTTCTCATTGGTAAAATGAAATTCATAATTACATTTAGTCAATACTGGAATGGAAATAATGTTCCTTATTGCACTAAAAAAATATAAAACTTTATCTAATAAAATTAAATGTCTTGATGGCATAGGAAGATGATAGTCCCTAAGGTGGTTGCATAGACAAGCTCTCAATTTCCAACTTTAATGACTACTTCGCCTTCATTGAGCAAACTTTTACTCATTAGAATCTGTGGGGACATACAAATATGTGAGATAGCAGCAAAATCTAAAATCCATGAATGAGATATGGAACTTATACTAAGATCCATTTCAATAACAAAGAATGATGATGTACCTTCTTTTGGCTTCTTCAAGCTCGCAAGGTACTGAGGACAGTTCATCTTCCAATGTTATTTCTTCTTGCAATAGAAGCACTCATCTTAGGCTTTTTTTTCTTTTCCTTTATTTGATATGCCTCCAGTGGGCTTATTTGTCTTAGGAGCTTACTTCTTTCCCTTTCTATTTTTCTTGCATTTGTTAGGACTAAAGACAGGAATAACAACATGTTTCTCATTTTCTTCAACCTTCAAGATGTTTTTTATTTTTTCATAGGTCTTTAACGAGCCATGAAGCTCACTAAGTGCCCTAGTTGATCTAATCAACTTGTTCATGTTGAAGTTGGAAATAAAGCCCTTGAAGGCGAGAGTAAGGGATTGTATGTTCAAATCCACCTTAACTTTAAATGTTAGTCCTAAATCAAATACATATGTTTGATCAATCAAATTGATCATTTGGAGCACATGATCAGAGAAAGAAGTCTATTTCCTCATTTTCATCCTGAATAACTTGCTAGTAACATCGTATTTAGTAGTTTCACTACTTTCACCATACAACTCTTGTAAGTGTTCCATGATTTCCACTAATGAGTCAAACTTTTGGTATTGCTCTTGTAAAGCTGAGCTCAGAGAGGCTTTGATGTAGTTTCTTACCTTAAGCTCATCATTTTGCCACTTGTGATAGATAGCGGTCTTTTCAGCATGGGTATCATCGTCAATAGGATCAGGATTTATCATATCAATAACATAGTAGACACGCTTGTAATCCAAAAAAATCTTAAGCTTACGACGCCAATTCAGAAAATTTGGGCTAGTGAGTTTGTCATTTTGTGTCACGTACTCTGTTGAAAATAATAGTTTATTAGTAATTTTGTAATAAATGTTACCAAAGTTTAAGGTCTTTTAAACAATATTACTCCCACTAATTTTATTCGAATTCCACACTCCTCAATGTGGTATACGAAAATATTATTTGATATATTTCTAGTGAGATGTCAAATTCTCATCGTTGATATCATGTCTCACCTAATGGGTTTTGACACTTCATCTTCAATAAGTTCAAACGTATTTTGATTTGTATCTCTATACAAGGATGTACATTTCCACCTATAGCAAACAATGTCTCACCTAATAGGTTTTGAAATCTTCATTAATTAAGCTAGGACATATACCTTTCATCACGTAACACATGTGATTGGCCCTCACCTAATGGGTTTTGGATTTGCAATAATTTGGCTACATAGACGAATAAGTCAAATTGGACTTAAACATATTAGGGTCCCTCACCTAATGAGTTTTGGGATTTGCCTGCATATATTTAGTGGGCTTCTTGATCGTGTTGGAAGATTAAGGCTGAATATTTAATCTTGGGGATTAGTTAATTATTCATATCTCTATATGGTTTTAGGTTTTTTCTTTTAGTGTGTCTTGATGTTTCTTTGTATCTTATACTTTCATTAAACATCGTGCACAAGCACATTTTACTACATAACTTTTATGTTTGGCTATAGATGAGGGGATCTTAATCTTTTATTAACATTTAATAAAAATATTCCATTTAGTTTAAGACAATCTTTCACAATTTGGTGACTAGAGAAAACTCTCAGAAGATGATGGGGGTCCGGCGTGACCACTTAAATTCCTATCTTCTTAGGCTCTTATTGCCTTGGTGACAGATTTTTCTTTAGTACCTATTTGTTCTAGAATGTCTTAGGTTTTCATGGCTTGTATGATCCTATATTAATCTTGAAACTTTTAAGAGATTACTCTTTGATTATTTATCAATTAATATTTTAATCGTATTGAATTATTAAAAGGTTTAATCAAAGTTACATTAGGATTATTGTGGTGAATTAGTTAATAAGTTTTAATTTAATTAAAACTCTAATTTGGGTTTAACTTCCTAAAATGAAATTTAAGTTCAAAACTAGTAACAACTTGATGAGCGGAAAATATATCAATATTTACCGCCACTTTGACCTAATATTTTGTTTAGTTTCTCAGGTTTTATGAACATTTTGATGTGTTTTTATTTTTTTTGCAGATAAATAAAGTTTCGGCACTCAATGGAATCAACTTGGGGCCAAAATGACGAAAAACAGACAAAAATGGGCAAAATGAGAAATTTATTGTTCACGCATCACGACACGCACACTTCTCCACATCGAGATGCGCATCAATTATTCAGCTTCCAACACACATCATCACCGCGTCATCATGATGTCAGCATAATTATTAATCTACCGACAGCCGCCATCTACTGTAGCGCGCATCGTGACACCCAAACTTTCACGCGTTGCGACACCGAGCCAATAATTCAACCTACCGAAAAATGTGTACACGTGTCAATATCTCAGCAAGCCGCGTATAGGTGTCAACAATCAACGCGCATCACGATGGGCAACACCTTCTACGTCGCGACGCGCAAGCCCGATTTTGCCAATAAATTGAGGTTGATTTCATTTTCCAAATTCATACTTTCCTTAACTTTCTTAATAAGGAACTGAGGATTGTATCTTGTTTGTATATATTTGTAGTACTGTATTTTTATTTTTAGTAGCAGTAATAATAGTTTATTTATTTTATATTTTGTAGTTAATTTCGTTGGGGAAATGTGAAATATTTATTATGATAATTTAGATTAATCTCCCTTAAATTATAATATATAAATTATCTTAAAACCGTTATGGTCGGTTGGAATTAATTAAAACAAGACTTAATCAGGATACCGCCTATATGGTCAATTGATAATATAATGGAAATTTATATATTATAATAAGGGAGATTTCTAGATTTGGAATAGTAAAGGTGGATCCCCTAACCCCCACATTTTATTTTTAATCCAGGGAGGTGATGAAGCACAATATTCATAAGTTTAATAATTGATTTAATTATATTATGTGTACACTACAAAAATTAGAGCCTTTAGCGTTGAAAAAATTCGACGCCATAAGTCACATTTCGACGCAAAATACAATTAGCGTCGAATTAATTAGACGCAAAAAATGGACGCCGAAATATCGGCGAGAATCACTTTTAGCGTCGAAATAAATAAATGTGACGCTAAAAACTATATTTTACGTCTAATTTATTTCGACGCTAAATTAAAGAAATAATTCGACGCCAAAAGGTAAACTTTTAGCGTCGAAACGTGTCGACGCTAAAATATATTAAAAAAGTAATATCTGTATACTTACAGCGGCCTTTTTTGTTACTATTAGCGTCGAAATTTTCGACGCCAAAAGTCAAATTTTAGCGTCGAAATATTCGACGCTAATAGTTAAAAAATTTATTTTTTAAAAAATTATTAATTTACTTCTTTTTGGTCTAAAATATTTAATTTAATTGAAAAAAATCTAATTAATAACAGAATTACGAATATTATATTGAAATTTGTTTTAGAAAAAAAAATATTATATTAAATCTATTTGTTCAAAATGTTTATACAAAACCAAATATAAAATTAATTGCTACTGTGATGGGGGACGCTCGAGCCCGATGCACCCTGACTGATTGAGGCCTCGAACATCTGACGGAAAGCCAGCATTTGTTGTTCCAACTGCACCATCTTCTTCTCGTGGTCCACCATCTTCTTCTCGTGGTCCACCGTGACCTGTTGGCTCGTCTTTGGTGGTGACTAACTCGTCTCGAAGAGAGGCATTGTCCGAATTAACAGTATTGCGTGCAGATGACGTCGGCTTCTTACGAGTGCCAAGGCCAACGTTTTAAGCTGTCTGATTCTTGAAAACCAATTGTGACAACTGCTCATCTGGTATCGAGTCGGACCCTGTCTCCTGAGTTTGCTGTTGGAGTTCTATCATTTCGTTCTGTTTCAAAAAATAAGTTAATATTAGAATTTGAGAAAAAAATTAACATATATAATATTAATTATTTTATTTTAAAAACTGAAACTTACATAGCAGCTTTCGGCTTCTTCATTTATCCATTTGTTCCTCTCATTGTAATGCGTCACACGGAAAAAATCTGGAAATGATTGCACCTCACATGTGCTACTCTGTTATAAATAGAAAATAAATTCAATATTATTCCACATTAGTAAAAATAATGAACTGTTAAATTTTACGTTAGGATATATTTACCTCAGAATGTCCGGCACGATGTTGGATAAATGGCTTCGAACCTCCACGGTGGTTAAAACGCAAGTGACTTCGATTTTCCGCATTTGCGTAACATTTATCCTGCATTTACCAACACTGTAAGTACCAAAAACAAAGACAATTATAAATTTCCGTTTATTTCAAAATTTACCTCGTGTTTTTTGCTAGACCAAAGCTCACATAAGAATGTCCAGTCTTGTTCCTCTATAAAATCAGGCTTGTGTTGTGGAGCATCTGAAGGTCCATGTTCGTCGAATATTGGTTTCAGGACTTTTTTCCTATAATCTTTATAACTTTTCC
The DNA here is from genome assembly GCA_019454045.1 of Zanthoxylum bungeanum. Lineage (NCBI taxonomy): Eukaryota > Viridiplantae > Streptophyta > Magnoliopsida > Sapindales > Rutaceae > Zanthoxylum > Zanthoxylum bungeanum. Next base: position 449,916 of record SKCR01031941.1, on the reverse strand, counting down.
CCATGTGGTAGTCAATATATTGTTGGACATTCAATTTGGTCAGATCGAAGTCGAACCACTCCTACATGAAAATTCGAGTTAAAATAAGTATAAAAAAAAATGTTAACTAACAAACAATATCGAAACTTACAAGTAGCGAAGAGAATAGCTGGTTGATTTTCTTCTCCCACGGTATCTTTCTCCAAGAAACGTAGTTTTGGGGAGCTTCATATCGAGCTGTAGCTCCTATGGCTGTATTAAACGCTGAATTATGTTGTCCGACTTGACTATGTCCATCATCTGATATCTCTATCCGGATACGGCCGTGAGCCTTAACGTACTTAGCCAACCCCAGGCCACGGGTGCGTCCTCGACCCTTCGCTGTACTGGACTCACATGCGCTAGCAGAGACTCTACCAGGGCCAGTTGTCATTGCTGATGTAGATGGAGTCTTGTTAGCCCGTTTGCGATAGCCCGGTGCCATCTGCAAAAACCTGTCGCATTAGCGTCATCAAATTCATCATCATCATCAAAGTAGCATCATCATCAAATTCAGATTCATCATCAACAACCATCATCATCATCATCATCATCAAAGTATCACATTAAAGTATCATCCTCATCAAATTATCATCATAATCATCAAAGTATAACATCAACATATCAATCACAGTATAACATCATGATCATCAAAGTAGGATCATTAGAGACCTAATTGAGAAAAAAATAGATTTTCACATACACATTGCTGCTGTTCTGGGCAGAACAGCAGCAATGTGCTACTGTTCTGGGCATAATCCAAGCCAAAATTTATGAATTCAAATACAATCAATTTCTAGGGTTCATGCCAAAATACAATCAATTTCACACAGGGCAGAACAGCAGCAATATGTATGTGTTCTGGGCATAATCCAAGCCAAAATTTATGAATTCAAATACAATCAATTTCTAGGGTTCATGCCAAAATACAATCAATTTCACACACACATCATTCATGCATTCAAATACTTATGAACCACTCATGCCAAAATTTCTAGGGTTCATGCTAATCATACAATCAATTTTTCCCAATTCTTCTAGGGTCATGCCAAAATTCAACCACTCATGTCATCCGAAATCAGCCCCCAAGACCGGCCACCATGTCATCCTTCTACTGCATAATAACCCTAATCCAAAACTCTCTAGCTAAACGGAAAAAACTCAAATGAGAATGAGAACAATTGAGATTTACCTCTAAATTGGATGAAAAACCCTGCAAGGGTGGTTGGATCGGAGGAAGAAGAAATCGACAGTTTGGGGGTGTTTTGTTTCGTCTAAGCAGAGGAAGAAGACGACAGTGGTTTTAGGGATTTAATAGACATTTAGCATCGAATTAATTTGATTTTAGCGTCGAAACAATCGACACTAAAATGTTGGCGGTTTACTAAAAAATTAGGGTTATTTTTGGGGGAATTTAATTTTTTTAGTTAGCGTTGATTATTATTTTGACGCTAAATGTATAATAATCGACGCAAAATGTTAGACATATAGCGTCGAAATTATAATCGACGCGAATGTCAAACATTTAGCGTCGATTATTATTTCGACGCTAAATGTCTAATATTTCGCGTCGATTATTATTTCGATGCTAAATGTCTACCATTTTGCGTCGATTATTATTTCGACGCTAAATACTACCATTAAAATTAAAAATAACAATAATATGATAATTCTACTATTATTAATTACGACAATCTTACAATTCATATGTAAATAATAATTTAAAATAAGAACCACAATATAATAATAAAAATTATTCATCAATCACATCAGACAATAACTTTATTAATCACTATTATCTTCGGTATTTGAGGATTCGTGACTGGAATCGAAGTCATCGTCAATGTCAAATTCTTCTTCACTTGCTACTTCCACGCTAACTTCAGTTCAGTTGAGGAATTATCTCAACGTCTGTACTATCTCGTGTTAATGTGATATTTTCAGGAACGGTGACAGTTGGTCCAAAAAAATATCTGTTCAGGAACTTCAAAGTTGCCGGAGACTTCTTGTGTTTCATCTGATATGTCAACTCTATCTTTCTCCTGCGTGTCCCAAATGGCCCTATGTTGTAACTTTTCGACCTCCATCCATCCAGTTCCTAACTTTGGATCAGATATATATATCACTGAATGTGCTTGGGTATAAAAAATGTATGGATCATTCTTGTACCAAAAACGTTGAACATTAATTGACGTTAGATGATTACTAACTTGAATTCTCCTCTTTCTGGCATTTGTGTCAAACCACTTACAGTCGAATAGCATAATATGTCGTCTGGGTCGGTATATCAACTCAATGAACGATTGCAATACGCCGTAGAAGTCAATAAGATCTGAGTCGTGTTCTCCTTGGACTACAATTCCAGAATTGTGAGTCACATGAGTAACATCTCGCTGTTCGGTATGAAATCTAACTCCGTTGACAATGCATCCACTGTACTCATAAGCCTGCTTTTGAGGCCCATAAGCCAAAGAAACCAACGAGGATTGCGAGTCCAATTGACCATTTTGTACTTGGTTGTTAATCTAACAATGAGAGAAATATATGTGTTAATATAACAAACTGAAATGTTTAATGTTAAGATAAAAATAAATATAAAATATTTGGCCTTACAGTTGTCTCAAACCATTTAGGAAATTCTTTTTTGTGTGTTCCATCAACATTATGGTCACCACCACATTGTAGCATTGTTAGATGTTGCCTACAATAAATTATCACGGTTAATGTATGGCGAAAATACAGTAGTTATGCATCAGAAAAACTTACGTTAAATACGGTTGCACTTCATCACAGTTACTCAATATAAACCAATGCGCACGTTGAACTTCCTGAAGGGTTAGTAATTTGACACCTACTGCTCCAAATGGTCTGCAATTTTGACGGAACACTGTGATATCTTGGTTATTACTTGCATCTCCATCATAGTTTCGTGGCCGACGATTAAAATGAGTTTCAATATTCTGCATGTACATCGAACAAAATTTATTGCTTGCTTCACTTATTACAACAGCTTCAGCTATTGACCCTTCAGGGTGTGCCTTGTTTTTCACATATTGTTTGTAATCTCCCAAAGCCCTGCAGATATGACAACAAGTTTGCATTAATACTAAATTCTATGCACATGAAAAAAGTTAAGAATTTTCTTATATAAAACTGTATATATATATATAGTACCTCTCAATGGGATACATCCATCTGTAATAGACAGGACCTCCCTTTCTAGCTTCAGCCGGTAAATGCACAGCCAGATGTACCATGACATCAAAAAAAACGGGTGGCAAAATTCACTCCAGCTTGCATAGGATTATCATGATTCCTCGCTCAAGGTCGTCAATAACATATATGGTTAATGTCCTCTGACATAATTGTTTAAAGAAGCCACATAGATCAAGTACGACGTCGCATATATTCGGGGGGAGATAAGGTCGAATGCCAATATGAAGGAGAATCTCGAGAAGCACATGACAATTGTGACTCTTTAATCCCGTTATTGTATCATCTCTGACCCAACACCCAATATTCGATGCATAATTATCAGGGAATTTAACCATTTTCAGCCAATCACATAATGATTTTCTCTCCGATTGAGTTAGCACATAACTAGCAGGAGGCTTAATAAGACCTCGAGAGGTGACTTGTAAATGCAATTCACTGTGAATTCTAATATCTTGTAGGTCCAATCTAGCATTTACAGTGTCTTTTGTCTTACCCGGAATATTGAATAGTGTGCCCACTAAACTCTCACAAATATTTTTTTCTATATGCATTACATCCAAATTATGTCGCAAACTCAGAGTCCCCCAATATTCTAACCCAAAGAAAATACTCTTTCCTGTCCAATTCAACTCTTCAGGTAAGTGTTTTCGATTTTTATCTCTATTATTAGGATGTTTACCTGGTGTGCTGTCTCTGAGATGTTGATGTTGGCAAAGTATGTCGAATCCAGACAATGGACTGGGCATACTCTGAGGTCCATGTTGACCGTTAAATAATTTACTCCTCCGCCAAGGATGACTCAACTCAAGAAATCTCTTGCCCTGTGTATCCGATTTTATTCCGTAATCATTGCGAAGGTGTTTGACCCACACAAACTGGACATGTCATGTATCCCTTAGTGCTCCATCCACATAATGAACCATAAGCTGGAAAATCATTAATGGTCCATAATAATGAGGCATGCATCTGAAAATACTGCTCGGAAGCTGCATCATAGGTATGCACACCCACATTCCATAATGTTTGTAACTCCTCGATCAATGGTCTCAAGTAAATATTTATATCTTTACCAGGTGAACGTGGACCAGGGATAAGCAATGACATAAACATGAACGGATCATTCATACATTTCCATGGAGGTAAGTTATATGGAATGACAATAACGGGCCACATGCTATAAGAGTTGTACATATTCCCAAATAGGTTAAAACCATCAGAGGTAAGACCTAACCTGACATTACGGGGGTCCTCAGCGAAACGGGGGTACTTGTCATTAAATTCCTTCCATTTGGTTCCATCCACAGGATGTCTAAGTATGCCCTCCGCACCGATTCTCTTTTCATGATGCCACATCATATCAGTCGATGTGTGTCGTGACATGAACAATCTCTGCAGCCTGGGCGTTAAAGGGAAATATCGCAATATCTTTAGAGGCACTTTCTTCCCCATACCACGGACTCTGTACCGACTTTCACCACATATCAGACAATGTTCAAGTGATTCATACTCGGCACGAAATAATACACAAAAAACTTACAAGCATGAATGGATTCATACCTCATTCCCAGATCACGCAACATTTTCTTTGCCTCGTAGTACGACTTAGGCAATTCACTTCCAACCGGTAACATTTGGGCCAGTAACTCTAACATCATATCGATACTTTTGTTGGTCATTCTGTTGATCACTTTAATGTGTAATAATTTCACAATGAAATTCAAGATCGACATTCCAGCACCTTCAAATGGAATTTTTTTTGCCTCATCAAGTAGTTCACTAAATAAATTTTGATCATTTCCACTTAACACTGGCATGTCACCACTAACACTATGACCAAGTTGTGAACCTTGTAAGTCATGCAAAATATCGGTTATCTCATCGTTTGCAGGTTGATTGTAACTACTGCTCCCTTCGCCGGAATCAATAAACTGTGACTGAGAATGATACTGCTCACCGTGATAAATCCACGTACGGTAAGTTGGTGATATTCCTGACATGTATAAATGATTATCAACTTCATCTAACCGCTTCCTTTTCCTATTCAAACAATTTGTACATGGACAACTAACACGACCTTCTGCATCAATGTGTTGCTTTGCGACTTCCATAAACTCATACACTTCATTACGATATTCAACACTCAATCTATCCAGCGAGCTCATCCAATTTCTATCCATTTCAGCAGAATACCTAAATATAATAATATAATTATTAGATATCATATTACAGTAATCAACATTACTAATTCATTAATAATTTATTTAATCATATACATATATATATATATATATATATATATATATATTTGGTGATAAATACTTAAATAGTTTACAGAAAATTCTATTTTGTTAATTAATTAACTTACTCTACATATATGAATCATAAATCACTAACAAAAAGCATATAAACAACATATATAATCATAAAAATTGAAAATAATAAAGAAATATGAAAGAAGATTTACCTTATCGGAAATTGATTACAATTTTATTGAAAATTTTTAGGAGAGTTGTGAGGCTGTGAGGAGAAATTCTCAGATTTCAGAGGATGAAAATGAAGAGAATGAGAGAAAAAAGATAAGGGGAGAATGGTTGGTGGCATTCTGTATTTTAATCTATATTTAGCGTCGAAATAATAAATTCAACGCTAATTGTTTTTATTTTTAGCATCGAAATTGAATATTCAACGCTAATTGTTATCGTTTTTAGCATCGAAATAACAATTTCGACGCTAAATGTCTGAAATTTAGCGTCGACATAAATTTAGACGCTAAAGATTAAAGGATTGTCGGTGGAATCTTCATAAACTTTTAGCGACGCTATATATTCGACGCTAAATGTCTAGATTTTGGCGTCGACTAATATGTTTGACGCTAAAAGTTTAACATTTGGCGCCAAAAATTATTGGAATAGTAAAATTATTTAGCGTCGAAGATTTTTCGACGCCACAAAATCACTTTTAGCGTCGAAAACTGTTTTCGACGCTAAAATTTGAATATATGGCGTCGAAATTGCAATTCGACGCTAAAAGTGATTTTTGGCGTCGAAAAATATTTCGACGCTAAATGTTTAGACGCTAAAAGTCATAATTCTTGCAGTGGTAATACTTTGGCTTGTTTATTGAATCTTAACCTTAATGCTTCTTGTTGCCTTATCATCAATAAGATTGATATGGTAAACTTAAAATGAACTTGACAAATGGATTTTAGGTTTCTGCCTTAGATTCAATAGATCACAATCTCACTTTAGGGGATATTTCCTTTCAGGATAGGAATATACCTATCGGGCGTGGGTAGCCATAATTGGAACTTGAACTTAATGAATTCGGGTAATTTGGTTAACATAGACATATAGTTAATGGTGTTACTTTGGGTGTTTGCATCTGACCATCGGAAGAGGCTTTTGCATATCTTTATGTTCCAGGTTAACAACTGAATTATTACACATATATAAGACAATCAATTCATCTTTAGAATAATATTGTGTGGAATCAAAACCTTAGATGTTTGTTTTCTTTATTATTAATTTCCTTTGTTTTATTTTGTATTTTTATTTATTTAGCAAATCCATATTCAACCAACCAATCAATAATCATTCCCTTCTCACCCCAATTAGATACCTGTAAATTAATAGAATCAATAATTAATAACAACAGTAGAAATTAAGTCCTCGTGGGATCGATATTTTTATACTACTTGAGCGATACGTGCGCTTGCGTTACGTGTGTGATTTCACCCGATCAAGTTTTTGACGCCGTTGCCAAGGATTTTTTTTCTTGTGTTATTAATTTTGAAGCTATCTACTTTACTTGTATCTAATTTTCTTTATTTTTATTTTTATCTTATCATTTTTGTTAGCACTTTTTTTATTGGCATGTGTCAGTGACAAAACGAGTTCAATTGAGTTGTAATCTATCATGAAGATCTTTGTGCAATTGGACTAGTTTTTGGTTGTTGTGCATCAGATATACATTTGCGGTGCGTTCATTGCAGTGTTCGAATGATTTGTGTTAGTGCTGTGTTCTTTATTTGGTTCGAACGTGTGGCGTTAGTGGTACATTCTCCATTGGGTTCGAACGGGATCATTCCAGAGAGCAAACATTTGAGGTACGTTCTTGTTGGGTTCAAACGGGATCATTCCAGAGAGCATATGTTCATTATGCGTTCGAGGGGCGTTCGAATGAGTCTTTCCAGTAGGCGCGCGTTCGTGCAGCATTTGAGTAAGCGTTCGAACGTCAGTCGCATCTGAACGCGTTTTTCAGTCTTTTGCCTTTGAAAAACCCTAGCTTTTCACCCTACCTATAAATATAACATGTAGCCGTCATCCCCAAGTGTTGAAACAAAAATTCATTGAGCCAAATCTCTCAAAGCTTTCAACCTTATTTGATTCCACCTTGAAGACTCTTTTCATCTTCTTGTCTCTTTGTTAAACGTGTGAATCCCTCTTTGATAAACCTTCAACACAACGTAACCCAAAATTCCTAACCCTTTAGAGTTCTTTAGGAGGAAGTTTGGTTGTCGGAGTTCTGGCGTCAGAGGTGATATAATCTACTCATAGACTTCAGAGGTTCTGAAGAAAACCATGGGTCGCGGGCTTGAGGAGTTACCTTTAGTTCTTGCAGTATTTAGGTATTTGAGTCGGTGGAGTTGCTACCATAGGTCTTGACCATCGCTGTAAGTTTTTCTCTATGTAGTGGATTGGGCTGGTAGCTAATATACCCGGAGTGGTTTTTTACTCGCACGAGTTTTCCACTTCGTCACCAAAATTATTGTGTTGATTTTGTGTGGTTTGATTTATTTGCTGATTTATTTTCTGTTATTTATTTAATATTTGCAGCATATTTTATTTGTTTTTTATTGTGGTTGCTTGTTGAGTTTCCATAGTTACAGTAATCAGGACTTGTCCTGTTTATTATTTGTAATTCCGCATAAGGTCAGAATCTTAGGCTAATCGTGAATTTTCAATTGGAATCAGAGCCTGAACTCGATCCTTGACCCATTAGCTATGGAGCGTAGTCAACCATTAAATTGTCCGCCATTTTTTAATGGCAATGAATATTTACATTGGAAGGTTCTCATGAGAGCGTTCCTTAAATCCTTAGATGAGAGGGTCTGGATGACTGTTGAACACAAGTGGAAACCTCCTGTTGTTATTGTTGATGGGGTATCTTCTCCTAAAGACAAATTGACCTGGACCAATGACGAATTTGATGCTAGTAATAGGAACAGCAAGGCTGTTAATGCCATACATGGTGTTCTATGTTCTGCTGAATTTAGGAGAATCTCCATGTGTGAGATAGCCAAGGATGCTTGGGACATCCTGCAGACTGTGCATGAGGGCACACTGTCTGTTAAAAATAATAGACTCCAGGATCTTGCTACTAGGTTTGAGGTCGCCCATATGAAAGATGATGAGACCTTCGATGAGTTTTATGTTGAGATTAATGATATCGTTAACTCTAGTTTTAACCTAGGTGAGACTATCCCTACCAACAGGATGTTGGGGTTGGTGCTCTGAGTGCCAATCCGGACTGTATTTATGTCTGATTCATGAATACGAACATCCCCTTATTCCATAATATTACTTATTTATGGTTGCACCTCTTGTTTTTATATACGTATTCAATTTGATTACGATTAGATTGAAACTAAATGTTGTTTAGTGATATATATATATTAGACAAAGGCCCGATATATAATAATGCAGTACACAGTTACAAAGGGAGTTTGTAATTAAACATGGGAAGTGTCACTGCTAAATGTATATTATCAAATATTGTTCCTGGTCAAGATTTACTAACACGGGTCGGTTAGTTAAATCCATTGAGACCAGTACATGTCGTATATCGTGACTTGGTCCGATGGTTTATCCCAATGAACCATGAGTCTGGGGAGACTCGTATAGACGTGTAGGTGTTTATAGTGGATAAACACTGAACGACTCACCGAAGATTCTTAATGGATGGTACACCAACGTCAATAAGAATCTTCACGGGTTGAGTAGCATAGTGGTCCTTCGACTTGAGATACCACTGTGGATGTATGAGACATCCTCCACACTTAGATGGCAGTCACGTCACCGATCTATTTATATCAGACCTCCGCCTGTTCGTTGGGTGTGGATCGATCCTCAGGATATCTTGTGTGTATCAAGATAGGATCCGTCAGTTCTGTGTACAGAGCATAGGTAGTCCATATATAATTAGCAGTCTGTTAAATCTGTGGCCACAGTAAACTTCGGAAGTACGTTCCGAATGTTATTTAAAGATTGCTAATAGATACGTCGACGAGATAATACCTATAGAGATTTGACGTTTACATCTATATCTCTGGGATTATCTGGATACCTGTGACGGAGGGATTATACGTATGCAATGACCTCGACCTGTATGATTCAGCTAGTTTATCTGTGGTCGTCATAATTTACGGGTGGATAAATTATGGACACGAAATTGGATTTTGTGATGGATATACCTGAATCTAGAAAGTCTCACTAATGAAATATACTCGTAGAGCACTATGGCAACTTTTATGAATAATAATGATTATTTATAAATTGTTTAAATGTTAAACGAAAAATACATGCGAACGGCCGAAGCGTCATTTCCTAATTTTGGTGTAATTTATTATTTAATATATGATATTATTAAATACACATTAATAAATTGTCAAATAAAGGTATTTGACATATATCATTAATATATGTATTTGAGATATTTAAAGTAAATATAAACATATATTTGAGATATTTGTATTTAATTAATTATTTAATTATTTAATTGTTAAATGATTAATATAATTAAAATATAAATATCTTACCAAATGATAAAGTTAGGAAATGATTAAGTATTTATTGTTGACTTTAAAGTAAAGGAAATGGTAGTCAAATTGGATTTGACTTCCTTGGATATTTATTTTAACTTGTTAAAATTGAAAAATATTTTTTCCTTTATTTTTATCAAATTCGGCCAAGACCCTAATATAAATATAATTGTTATATTTTTGAGTTGCATTTGTTGACTTACTTTATTCATTGAATGGTTTGATGATAAAGTTGCAAGTTGACAAGTTGATTTTAAATGAAACAAAAATATAATATCTAGATATTATTTCTAAGCCAAATTCGGCCAAGGCTTGCATTTTGGGCAAGTATATATTGTTTCATTTATTTTATGGTTTCATTAACCAATTCACTTTATCAAAACTCCATAAAACAAGGCAAAGAGGTAGAGAGAAAAGAAAAGAAAAATAAGGAAAAGCTTGGAATTAGTAAGTATTTCCAACCTTCCATTAGAGAGTAATTTGTTCCTCTTGTTGTGGGCAACATCTTGTGATGTTCTTGAGTTTTTCTATTCTTTATTCTTGGTACTTTTGATGGATAAAATTTTGATGAAGGTGATGAGCATGTATGATGTTGGAAGTTTATTACTAGTGTAGTAATAAGCATTCTTTTAAGGTTTTAGAACCTTGTTGCCATTCTAGAGTTATTGACCCACTCTTAAATGACCTATATTTGATCTTGAGTTTTTTCATTGTGTTGAGACTTTGGTTGGATGGAAGAAACATGATTGAAGTAATTGATTTAACCAATTTGGTCTAGTTTGTCCAATTTGAAGAAATTGAAAAATTAGGGTTCATGACCTATTCCAAATTTGGGGTTTTTAATTTATGTTGTGTATTTGGATGTGTATATGATGCATATAAAGTTTCATGTTGATTGGATTACATCTTGATGTGTTTTGAAGCATGAAATGACAAAGTGCACAATATGGCACCCTAATGGTGCATTCGGCCAAATGGTCAAAATTTAAGGATTTATGTTTCCTTGGTGTTTGATGTTTTGAACATGCTAAGTTCATCTTATAAATGATTTAGAATCATTCAAAATTGATTAGATCAATTTTGGACTAAAATGGACAAAATACCAAGTGTAAGGGCAATTTGGTAAATTCACTTAAATATGATTTATTGAATTTTATTTCATAATTTGATTATTGGATAATTAAATCAATATTTTTATTTAATTAATCAAGAAAAATTTTTGAAATCGGAAAATTTGATTTTCCACCGCTTCCGCTGCGTTACCGATATTCCCCCTTAAAACCCCTACAAAATGGTATCAAAGCGAGTCTGATTCTAGGCCTCCATAAAATGTTTAGCTTGTTTTATTCAATGTTTAATCATGTTTTCTTGACTTTATACATGCATGTTATATTCTAATTTGATTAGATTTAGGGTGTATGACACTTAATGAATATCTCCGCTTAATAAGTTTTTAAAGTAACTAGTATTTGGAATACTTTTTTCTTGGTCCATCTGTCATTACAGTTTATAAATATTTTTCAGTGACTACATCTGAGACCGTGCCTCTGCTGTGAAGGTGTAGCCGATAGAGATTTATTTATGCCGGATGTATATTAGATACTAGATAAATTCAAGCGAAAGCGGTATCCTGAACGCGCCCTAGCTGTCAGGGTTACGCAAGTAACTTGAGTTTATCATTGACGAGTTTAACCTTGGTACGTCTCCTTGTGGGCCTGCCTTAGCAGCGACAACGAGAAACGACCAGGACCGGAACCTCGGAGTCATTAGTGAGTGATTGACAATGAGTTGTCTACCTGTGAATATACATAGGTGAGACCGTGCCTCTGCTATGAGTCGAAATATATTCATGGGGTCCACTTCTCATTATGGAATTCGATTTAATTATTGAATTCTCGTTTTTTCTGTTGGGGATTACGGTATTACGTAAAAATAATGGGAGGCACTGCTAAGTTTAAAAATTCCTTAACTTAGGCAGTGTGTATTATTATGGAATAGCCGCTTGTTTGTTTTCCTTAATCTATATTAGATAGAATTAAACTTTTAATTCACTGCACACATATTTTGATATGTTATCTGACTTGACTCTTGGTTGCAGTTATTCTAGAATAGGTTCTAGATACTACTAGACTAGGATATTATTAGATTGGTCTAAACCATCAGGAACTACTGTTCCGTTTTTCTTCAAAAAATAAAGATGGTTAATGACTTAGTTTCTAAGTCATGATAGATAATCTAGATAGATATCCCTTTTAGGATATAATACTTTAGAGATAATAGTTTCTTATGCAGTAAGAATTGACTCGAATTAGTTCATGTCTCGAGATTCTTGACTGGCATTAAGAAAGCCCCATTAGGTATTTGTTTATCTAGTAATGACGTTTCTTAGCTTTAATTACCTTTAGAGGCAATGTGTCTGACACGATTTGCTAATGAATTATTTGCAATTGTTGTGAATAGTTGAATGCAAATAGTAAAGCTAAAGAAAGGAGATGTGTATAATTGTGTATAGAAAATATCGATTTTCACAAATACTACAACTATAGGTATTAGATACCAGATCTCCCGTCTAGTTATTTAAAAATATTAGTTAACGATTGTTTTGATATTTGATATCGGAACTTGCGACTATTGGATAGTTACTTGTTCTTAATAAACAATTGTTATATATTTTAAATATAACTAGTAATGTCATTGACGTAAAGATAAACATTAAGAAAAATTATTCGGTAAAGTAAATAATTTAGAACGGTGCTTTATGAGTTTAATCACTTAAGCATTAGATGCTTACCCCGTCTGGTAAAGGATGGTTTGATATGAGATCGCACCACATATCCTTATCCGTTTAATGAATATTGTATTCAGGAAAGTGATTAAGATCTCGTTTAACCAATGATTGTCATTGGACCACCAAATTTATTTAACTGATACATTGGATGTATGTAGTTTTATAAATAATAATTGCTTAAGGTAGTTTTCTTTATTTCGTAACTTAGTTGATGAATTGTCATAACTTAGTTACGAGTTTCTGAAGGAACTCATATTGAAAGTCTTGAAAGTATCAAGAACTTTCAATCTGTTCTGATGAAACATAGATTGAACATTTTTTACTTGATCAAAATATTCAATCTAAAGTATTTTGAAAACTTGATCCTTAAAATTCATTACATGTCTTTGAACTGTTCAAAGATCTTTGATATGATCAAACATTGAATTTAAAGCAATTAGTTCTAAGGTTATTCAGTGAATATGATTCATATTCAATATTATTCTTCCACGATTCCATCTTGATGGAATTGAGTAGTGGGAGCAGTCGAATCTTATATGATTTGATTCGTTTGATATTGAATGTTACCGAATTAGTTTCAATACTATTGGGGATATGCTCCAGTAACACTAATACATCTCTTTAAGTAATGTTCCATTAATTTCTGCAGTTACATATATGATATGTATAGGTAGAAAATTCGAATCTTGAAAAGTTTGAGATTTGAATCTTTCTTTTATATAATAGTTAATAATGGAAATACTTACACCTTGGAGGTATAAGTAAAAGTTTATCATTTATTCTATTTAACAGAATATTGTATTCTATTTAATAGAATATCTTTCCTACGATCCTAAGTAATAAAATTGTTTTATTACTTGGGTGTAACATCTGAACATGATGTAAACTATTGTAGAACAATTGACTTGATTGAAGTCAAATGTGAGAATGATAAATTATAAATGGAACTACGTAATTAATAAGATGAAACAACCCTTATACATCTTCTATATAAGTCTAATAGGATATCAGAATCATTTACGAGTATTTGATACTTAATGGTTCTGTTGTTTTCTTATTGAAGAAAATTATCCTATAACTTATAATGGAAGCGATATTTGATATCGATTCTAGAAGTTCACCATTGAACCATAGATCTAAGATTGTTCATAGCTTACCACGATCAAGTTTTGAACTTGATTAAGCTTTCATTATGAATTAGTTCATGATATGTGCTAATTGTTTGCGCAGCGAAAGCAGTATGAGCTTGTTAAAGGTTTAACCTTTACAGTATGACAGTGAGAGAAAAGTTATACTCAGCAATCTATTGTAGATTTTGAGAAAACTTATCTCTAGTCAAACTAAATGAAAATTAGAGATATATTGGTTAATGTTGATACTAAACTGTACATTTTAGCTAAAGAATGCAAAGTGGCGTTTTTTGAATAACTTATTCAGATAAGAGATCAGTTGTGATTTCTTTGTTTGAAGAGTTCATTCTGGAATGGCCCTAGAGTTTGTGTTCTGTTAAGATCGCAGTTTTATGCTAAGCTTATAGAGCCTATTGTAGACTCGGATAAGTCTTCCAGAAATATGTGTTCTCTATTTTTGATATCGTCAGATTGTCTGATCTTGTCAAAGTATATAGAATACATATGTGATAAAAGGGTTAGTGGGAGCGTACAAATTACTTTCTACTGTTATATATCCTGACGACATTATCATTATTATGGTAATAATGAGATGTTTGTAAGGTAAAAGATTTACCTAAGTCTTCTTTACTCCGTGAAAACAGTGGGAGTAGTCTCTGTTATATAAGATATAAAGTTTTATATAAGATATAAAACCAAGAGACTTTGAGATACTCCTATTATTCGTACATTAGATATGATCTAATAAATGACATAACTAGGCTATCTGTATGATAGTTAGTATAACTGTTGGACAGTTATTGTGTGTCTTATATAAAGTATTCATCTTTCGTAAAGGATGATTCCTTTTTCGAAAGAGATATTAATTAGAATGTATAATCAATCTTATGTCTCATTTGATGATGACATAATAAATGCTTTATAATGTGCGATTGTAGATATCGATTTAATCGTAATTGTTACGAGTTATTTTGATATCCTATAGACCATAGGATGGATCTTGAAACACGTTCTTTGTGATCCTTGAGATATTGAGAACGAGTTTCTAATTCATGGAGAATACAGTCTGCAATCATTAGGGTCATATTAGTTTTGAGACTAATTATGACGTTAGACAATCTACGTTATAAAGAGTCTCAAAAGTTGCAGTGGGAGTGTCACGCATGATTCCATTTTTTCAGTGGAATTAGATGCAACTTATGAAGTATTGACTTATGAAGTTGCATAGTGACCTTATAAATTAGAAGTTTTATATTGGTGTTGTGCTTGTGGTTGTCCACATAGTATTTTGGATTTGATCCCTAAATACTATGACAACTCAGTAGTTGTAGCACGATACTGATGTAGCATCAAAGTCATATTAATTTATAATTTAGATTCTACAAAATATGAATGATGCTAACTATGGAAACGATGGAGTTTGTTTGACAAACTCAATATGTCATAGCGGACCTACTTTTTGTTGCCTACCTCTTGAGTACTGGGTGAGCTTTTGAGAGCCATGTGTATACGATACACATTGAGATGTGTATATGATGCCGGGATTGGCACAAGAGCAATTGGGAGAAATTGTTGGGGTTGGTGCTCTGAGTGCCAATCCGGACCGTATTTATGTCTGATTCATGAATATGAACATCCCCTTATTCCATAATATTACTTATTTATGGTTGCACCTCTTGTTTTTATATACGTATTCGATTTGATTACGATTAGATTGAAACTAAATGTTGTTTAGTGATATATATATATTAGACAAAGGCCCGATAATATATAATGCAGTACACAGTTACAAAGGGAGTTTGTAATTGACATTGGGAAGTGTCACTGCTAAATGTATATTATCAAATATTGTTCCTGGTCAAGATTTAGTAACACGGGTCAGTTAGTTAAATCTGTTGAACCAGTACATGTCGTATATCGTGACTTGGTCCGATGGTTTATCCCAAGTAACCATGAGTCTGGGGAGACTCGTATAGACGTGTAGGTGTTTATAGTGGATAAACACTGAACGACTCACCGAAGATTCTTAATGGATGGTACACCAACGTCAATAAGAATCTTCACGGGTTGAGTAGCATAGTGGTCCTTCGACTTGAGATACCACTGTGGATGTATGAGACATCCTCCACACTTAGATGGCAGTCACGTCACCGATCTATTTATATCAGACCTCCGCCTGTTCGTTGGGTGTGGATCGATCCTCAGGATATCCTTTGTGTATCAAGATAGGATCTGTTAGTTCTGTGTGCAGAGCATAGGTAGTCCATATATAATTAGCAGTCTGTTAAATCTGTGGCCACAGTAAACTTCGGAAGTAAGTTCCGAATGTTATTTAAAGATTGCTAATAAGATACGTCGACGAGATAATACCTATAGATATTTGACGTTTACATCTAAATCTTTGGGATTATCTGGATACCTGTGACGGAGGGATTATACGTATGCAATGGCCTCGACCTATATGATTCAGCTAGTTTATCCGTGGTCGTCATAATTTACGGGTGGATAAATTATGGACATGAAATTGGATTTTGTGATAGATATTGATGAGTGGTAAATCTATCACTATTTCCCACTCATTTAACCTAATATATTGTATAGTTTCTTGAGTTTTATGAATATTTTGATGTGTTTTGTGTTATTTTGTAGATAAATAAAGTTTCAGGACATTCTGGAGGTGATTTGGAGCAAAACAGGAAAAATTGGCAAAAAGGGCATTTCAGTAATTTTTGCGCATCGCGACGCCAAGACCTTCAGCGTCGCGACTCCTAACATGCACCAGATCTGCTAACGTGCGCCGGGTCAATGGTCAGAATTTGAGAAGTTTGACTTTGCTAACGTGCGCCCCGCCACGTGTCACCATCACATCCGATATGCTAACGTGCGCCGTGCCACGTTTCATCATCCTACGGTGCCGACAATCACCATTGCCACGTGTCATCCAACGTGTTGCCACGTCATCCGGTCAACGAGTCAACCTTTGCCATGCATCATGCCACATCATCATCCACGTCACCAGGTCAACCGAGTCAACACGCCACGTCATCATCAGCCAATCACGAAGTGACACGTGTCGCAATCTTATGGTGCCGACAGTCGTCATCGCCACATCAGCATAATAATTGAGCTCTCAGCCGCCTTGCCACGTGTCGCCTTATCTTCTTATCAGAGTCACCACGTGTCAAGCTCTCATTGTGCCACGAATCACTGTTCCAGCGTCGCGACGCCCAAGCCCTTAGCGTCGCGACTCCCGAAGCCTACCCGCGCCTATAAATTGAGCTCGAGATTTCAGTTTTTGTTGTACCATTCTCTCTCATTTCTTTGATGTAAATAGAGAGTTCTTCTCTCTCTAAGTTTCTTTTAATTTAGTTTTGTAATTTTTAATTACGTTTTGTAATAATAGTAATTTACTTTCTTTACTTTACAGTTTTTACTATTCAATCATAAGGAGGTAACTTCCCTATGCTAGGGTGAAAGGTAATTCTTTTACTATTACTATTTAGATTAATCTCCCTTAAAAATAATATATTTGCTATTTAAAATTTGACTTAAAAATGATACCGCCAGATTGGTCGGTTGGTAATAAAATTCCTTTTCCGCCTTTATGGCTGATTTATTTTGGTTCCACCTTTATGGCTGGTTTATTTTGGTTCTGCCTTTATGGCTGGTTTACTTTGGTTCCGCCTTTATGGCTGGTTGGACTTAAATTGACTTAATCAGGTTACCGCCTATATGGCTGATTGGTAATAATCACAAGTTTATATATTATTTTACTGGGAGATATCTAAATAAGTAGTAGTAGAAATAATTTCTTTTACCTTAGCATTTTATTTTATTTTACTTTTAAGCTTTTACTTTACTGCAATTACTTTTCAGCACTGTTACTTTATGGCTTTTACTTTTAAGTTTTTACTAGCCCTAGTTATGTGTCATAACTAAGTTAGTTATCTAGGGTTGTGATGAAATCCAATATCACCGTTTTATAAGGGTTAGATTATAATTTGGGTAATATAAAGATTTATTTATTGAGTCTTAATCATAATGCCTTTTTATTAATTGGCCACTAATAAAATTGATAAGGTAAACTTAAAATGAACTAGACATAGGGATTTTAAGTTTAAGACCTTAGACTCAATAGCCCACGATCTTTCTTGAGGATAGATAACCCTTTAATAGATTTCCTTACAGGATATGAATATACCTGTTGGGCGGGGGTAACTATAATTGGAACTTAATCTTAATGAATCTAGGTAATTTGGTTGACATAGACATATGGTTCAATTGGATTATACTAGGTATTTGTAATTGACCATCGGAAGAGGCTTTTACATAATTTAGTGTTCCAGGTTAATAAATCAATATTTTACCCAACTATAAGATAACCACTTCATCTTTAAATAATATTGGAATAAATCACAACCTTAGATAGTTTTTAATATTGAATTTTCTTAAAATCTACTTTCGAACAATTTTATTTACTTGTCTTTAAATTTAGAATCGTCGTCATTTCAAATCAATTAAACAACTTGTTAGATACTAGTAATCATTTGACCTCATAAAATTAATAGTTTAGATATCAAGTCATCGTGGGATCGATACTTTTTATACTACTTGAACGATATGTACGCTTGCGTTATACGTGTGTGTTTACGCCGGACAGATATACCTGAATCTAGAGAGTCTCACTAATGAAATATACTCGTAGAGCACTAGGGCAACTTTTATGAATAATATTGATTATTTATAAATCATTTAAACGTTAACGAAAAATACATGCGAACCGGCCGAAGCGTCATTTCCTAATTAATGTGTATTTGTATTTAATATATGATATTTATAAATACACATTAATAAAATGTCAAATAAAGGTATTTGACATATATCATTAATATATGTATTTAAGATATTTAAAGTAAATATAATACATATATTTGAGATATTTGTATTTAATTAATTATTTAATTATTTAATTGTTAAATGATTAATATAATTAAAATATAAATATCTTACCAAATGATAAAGTTAGGAAATGATTATAAGTGTTTATTGTTGACTTAAAGTAAAGGAAATGGTAGTCAAATTGGATTTGACTTCCTTGGATATTTATTTTAACTTGTTTAAAATTGAAAAATATTTTTTCCTTTATTTTTATCAAATTCGGCCAAGACCCTAATATAAATATAGTTGTTATATTTTTGAGTTGCATTTGTTGACTTACTTTATTCATTGAATGGTTTGATGATTAAAGTTGCAAGTTGACAAGTTGATTTTAAATGAAACAAAAATATAATATCTAGATATTATAGATATTATTTCTTAGCCAAATTCGGCCAAGGCTTGCATTTT
Source organism: Zanthoxylum bungeanum (assembly GCA_019454045.1). Taxonomy (NCBI): domain Eukaryota; kingdom Viridiplantae; phylum Streptophyta; class Magnoliopsida; order Sapindales; family Rutaceae; genus Zanthoxylum; species Zanthoxylum bungeanum. The sequence continues at coordinate 430,598 of SKCR01031941.1, read as the reverse complement.
GGGCAAGTATATATTTTTTCATTTATTTTAGGGTTTCATTAACCAATTCACTTTATCATTACTCCATTAAAACAAGGCAAAGAAGGTAGAGAGAAAAGAAAAGAAAAACAAGGAAAAGCTTGGAATTTAGTAAGTATTTCCAACCTTCCATTAGAGAGTAATTTGTTCCTCTTATTGTGGGCAACATCTTGTGATGTTCTTGAGTTTTTCTATTCTTTATTGTTTGTACTTTTGATGGATAAAAGTTTGATGAAGGTGATGAGCATGTATGATGTTGGAAGTTTATTACTAGTGTAGTAATAAACATTCTTTTAAGGTTTTAGAACCTTGTTGTCATTCTAGAGTTATTGACCCACTCTTAAATGACCTAGATTTGATCTTGAGTTTTTTCATTGTGTTGAGACTTTGGTTGGATGGAAGAAACATGATTGAAGTAATTGATTTAACCAATTTGGTCTAATTTGTCCAATTTGAAGAAATTGAAAAATTAGGGTTCATGACCTATTCCAAATTTGGGGCTTTTAATTTATGTTGTGTATTTGGATGTGTATATGATGCATATAAAGTTTCATTTTGATTGGATTACATCTTGATGTGTTTTGAAGCATGAAATGACAAAGTGCACAATATGGCACCCTAATGGTGCATTCGGCCAAATGGTCAAAATTTGGGGATTTATGTTGCCTTGGTGTTTTGATGTTTTGAACATGCTAATTTCATCTTAGAAATGATTTAGAATCATTCAAAATTGATTAGATCAATTTTGGACTAAAATGGACAAAATACCAAGTGTAAGGGCAATTCAGTAAATTCACTTAAATATGATTTATTGAATTTTATTTCATAATTTGATTATTGGATAATTAAATCAATATGTTTATTTAATTAATCAAGAAAAAGCTTTGAAATCGGAAAATTTGATTTTCCACCGCTTCCGCTGCGTTACCGATATTCCCCCTTAAAACCCCTACACAGGATTGTTAGAAAAATCTTTAGATCTCTACCTGATAAGTTCCTACCCAAAATCACCACCATCGAGGAAAGCAATGACCTCGATCAGCTTAATTTAGAAGACCTTGTAGGAAAACTGCAGGTTTATGAGCAGAAACTTCATGGGTATCAAAAGCCCAAAACAATAGCGATGAAGATCGCGAAGGAAGTTGTCCATGGTTCGTCTAGTGATGAGGACCCTCACGGATCATGATTTGGCCTTGTTTGCCAAAAAGTTTAAGAAATTTCTTAAGCTTAAAAAGAGTGGTCATAGCAGTAACATGGATATGGAGGATAGGCCTAGAGAGAGTAGGCATAACAGGAGTGAGCCTAGAGAGGATATGGGTAGTAGACCCCGTGGTATCCAGTGCCATGAATGTGAAGGATATGGGCACGTTAGATCTGAGTGTCCCACATACCTTAGGGATAAAGGCAAGAAAGCCATGGCTGCCTCTCCTAGTGATTCTCCTAAAGACAATAACAATTATATGACTTTTACTGCTAGTGTGACTGATGTGAGAGAGATTGTAGTTAATGTTGCTGATTCAGAAGTCTCTCTCGATGAGTCTGTAGATAAGGAAAGTCTTCAAATAGCTTATATTGAACTGTTTAATGATAGTTTAGCTATTAAGAAGACTAATATAGAGGGCAATAAGAGGCTGAAACTAGTTGAGCTGGAAAAAAATGAAGCTCAAGCCAAATTTGAGCAAAGCCTCTTAATGGTAGATGACCTGGAGGAGAGGAATAGAGGCCTAGTTGATAGGGTCCAAACTTTAGAGGCTGAACTTGAAAATGCTAGATATCAGTTGTCTACATTTTCTAGTGGAAATAAGAAAGTGGACCGTATGTTAGGTATTAGTTTTGAGCCTCATTGTGATAAGCCGTCAATATTTAGAGCAGTGTCTAAACCTCCTAAACATGACTTAGGTAAGAAGCCTATTGAGTGTAGTCATGTGATTCCTCCGTTTGTTCATCGTCATGTGACCCAACCTCGACCTAGAGGTGATGTGGGTAAACCTCGCTCTCATCCGAGGTTTGTGCATGTGTGCCATCACTGTGGCAAGACATGACACATTAGGCCTAAGTGCTTCTTGTTGCACAAGCAAAAGAAGAGGCCTAAGAGTGTGTCTCCTATATTTGATTCTTCAAATCTAGTTTCTCAAGTTTCTGCACTAACAAAACAGACACAATTTCTTAGTGAGAAACTTGCTTTGCTGACTGGGAATACTCATGTGAAAGAGATTCCTAGAAAGATTTGGGTGAGGAAGAAAGATGTCTTCCCTTATACTTCTGAATGCCTTGATCCTGACAGGCATGATGAGAGTGCAATTCGGTGTAACTCTTCTTAGAAGTTGCATTTGTATTTCCCATTGCATGAGTGTGTACATGTGTTTTATATTTTTGCACGTTTATTTTCTTTTCACTGCAATATGGGTGTGTGTGTTTTATTTTTTTTATATATTCCTTGGTATATATGATGCAAACCCGGACATAAATTTCATAGCCGATTCCGAATAGATGGTAGTATGATCTGTACTCAGGATACAACTCCACGTACCATTGGATATTGTCAAGCCGTTTTTGTGTATTTATTTTTTTTGTGTTAAAACTGAAAAAAAAAGTTATAATTTGAAAAAGACCAAAAATATTTTTATGGCTTATTAGAGCATGAATAACATGTACATGTGATCCTGGTATGTAGGATACATGTTTATGCATGTATAATATGCTTTTATTTTACTTGATGCTCTATATGCATGTGTGTGTGTGATAAAAACTCTTGGTATATCTTGTGCTTGCACCTCACATACACGATTTCATTATGTCAAGGCTTGGTCGCATGTATGAGTTTTTGGACTGGCAATCTAATTTCTATCGTACTTTGTTCACTAAATAGTGTGACCTTTGACTAGATGACCTTGCTATCCCCTTGTAAAAGCAAAAGAAATATTAAAAAAAAATATGTACATGAGACTCAAGTGCAAAAGAGCCAATAGGCCAAATTCAAAAGATAAGGGCAAAAACCCTTCACTCGAAAGAGTTTTTATTATGAGCTCATGAGATTTATGGGGAAAATAACATAGCATGCAACCAATGTTGCTTATTTTCAGGTCCTAGTGGTGTTGGGTTTGAACATCTATTTTTGTGGACTTGGTTTGTTATGAGATGGATTTATTTGGTTGTGTCCAGCTCATAAAATAAGGTCTTAAGCCTTGATTCGTTGTGCACTTACTTTTCACGCAAGTGCTTGTTATACTTTGGTGTTTATGTCATATGCATAAGTGTTGTATTTAGCCAATTTTAAAATGATGCATATTGTTTCATGTCATAAACAGCTGAATACTGACTGGGTATCATTGTATTTGCTTGAAGTGCTTTTCAGTCAGTTTTGATAAGTTTTTTTTTTCTCATGATGTGCGTGTGTGTGCTCCATGTCATTGCATACCATTTGTGTTGCACATCTTTGATTGTTTTCTTCCCGTATGACTTTAAGCTAACTGAGTGGGCCTGTTAGTGAGGGGGAGTAAATTTTGTTTGTGTGTACTCTTGCATGGGTTACCTTCTGTTTGTTTTTCCTGGTTCTTTCACCCTTTGTCATTTCGTGACAAAAATGAGGAGAGTAGTTTAAGGGGGAGTAGTAGCATAGGATATCCGTTGATATCTCTATTTTACGGAAAGTTATGATTAAGGGGAGAAGGATATCTACATGTACATGCATGAGTTTTATACATGTTTTATGTTATACTTGATAATCCCAATGTTTTTCACAGTATATTGTTGTTTGTGGATGTTTCAGGTAAGCAGGTTTGCTGTTGAGGCAACATTGATTTCAAGACTACTTGGTTAGGTGTTAGATCGAGTCTTAATGTAATAAGTCACTGTTTTGATGGTTGACAGCTGACTATTTTTTTTGGTCTATTACCGTAGTCTTTGTATTAGGTAGTGTTTTGTCACAGAATGCCAAATGGGGAGATTGTTAGCACCTTTTTTTGTTGGCATGTGTCCGTGACAAAACGAGTTCAATTGAGTTGTAATCTATCATGAAGATCTTTGTGCAATTGGACTGGTTTTTGGCTGCTGTGCATCAGACATACGTTCGTGGTGCGTTCATTGCAGTGTTCGAACGATTTGCGTTAGTGCTGCGTTCGTTATTTGGTTCGAACGTGTGGCGTTAGTGGCACATTCTCCATTGGGTTTGAACGGGATCATTCCATAGAGCAAACGTTCGAGGCACGTTCTTGTTGGGTTCGAACGAGATCATTCCAGAGAGCATAAGTTCGTTGTGCGTTCGAGGGGCGTTCGAACGAATCTTTCCAGTAGGCGCACGTTCGTGCAGCGTTTGAGTAAGTGTTCGAACGCCAGTCGCATCTAAACGCGTTTTTCAGCCTTTTGCCTTTGAAAAACCATAGCTTTTCACCCTACCTATAAATATAACATGTAGTCGTCATCCCCAAGTGTTGAAATAAAAATTCCTTGAGCCAAATCTATCAAAGCTTTCAACCTTATTTGATTCCACCTTGATGACTTTTTTCATCTTCTTGTCTTCTTTGTTAAAGGTGTGAATCCATATTTGATAAACCTTCAACACAATTTATCCCAAAATTCCTAACCCTTTAGAGTTCTTGAGGAGGAAGTTTGGTACTCGGAGTTCCGGCATCAGAGGTGATACAATCTACTCAGAGACTTCAGAGGTTATGAAGAAAACCGTGGGTCGCGGGCTTGAGGAGTTGCCTTGAGTTCTTGTAGTTTTGAGGTACTTGAGTCGGTGGAGTTGCCACCATAGGTCTTGACCATCGCTGTAAGTTTTTCTCTATATAGTGGATTGGGCTGGTAGCCGATATACCCAGAGTGGTTTTTTACTCGCACGAATTTTCCACTTCGTCACCAAAATTATTGTGTTGATTTTGTGTGGTTTGATTTATTTGCTGCTTTACTTTCTGTTATTTATTTAATATTTGCAGCATATTTTATTTGTTTTTTATTGTGGTTGCTTGTTGAGTTTCCATAGTTACAGTAATCAGGACTTGTCCTGTTTATTGTTTGTAATTCCGCATAGGGTCAGAACCTTAGGCTAATCGTGAATTTTCAGTTTTATTTGTTTCTTTTATTCCAGGTGGTTGAAAATGGATCATTGTTGGGTGATGGAAGCATTACGAGCTTTAAGAGGTGAAGATACACCCCATATCAGGGAGTAACAGTCCAATTTTCTAAAGCTTATTGACCAGCCCAACAACTATCAGTGGATTCAGAGAGAAATAACACAATATTTGCTCAACCATTTCAGAGATGTGAGATATATGATGGTAACCACTCTAGCGATCATTGCACATACAATTACAATTCAGGGTGGAAGAACTATCAGAAACCTTCATATGATGAACCAACATATTTTACTGAACCATATTTTCCATCTTATCCACCATCAACCTACGATCTTCAAGAACCAGAACCATCATTGGAAAGATAGTTGATGAACATGCTCAAGAAACATGAAACTAAACTTGATGTAATATTTATGAGTCAAATAAAAACCTTACAGAGGCTGACAAATCAATTGAGACAATTAATCAACAACCAGAACTACATACCTCACGGAGCAATTTTAGATTACATTGATGAAGCCTTCGAGTACCAAGAGTTTCATGATGACACCTTAACAGGTGAGGAGGCTGAGGTAGAGGTATTAATTCAGAGCCCGAACAAGCAGAATCTCAACTTGATCTAGATCATTCTTCGGTCTTTGAGGAGGAACAAGTAGCAGAGCTGTCTGTGTTAGGGTTGGTGCTCGGAGCGTCAATACGGATCGTATTTATGTCTGATTCATGAATACGAGCAATATATTTTTCCATAATATTACTTATTTTTGGTAGCACCTCTTGTCTTTTATTATATATATTCGATCTAATTCATTAGATTGAAACTAAATCGTGTTTAGTGATATATACATATTAGACAAAGACCCGATAATATATAATTTAGTGTGCAATTACAACGTAGCTTGTAATTGACATTGGGAATCGTTACTACTAGAAATATATTACCAAAATAAGTTCCTGGTCAAGATTTACTAACACGGGTCGGTTAGTAAAATCCGTTGAGACCAGTACATGTCGTATATTGGACTTGGACCGATGGTTTATCCCAATGAATCATGAGTCTCGGGAGACTCGTATAGATGTGTAGGTATTTATTTGATAAACACTAAATGAATTACCGAATATTACCTAATATATGGTACATCAACGTCAATATGAATCTTCTTGGGTTGAGTAGCATAGTGATTCTTTGACTTGAGATACCACTGTGGATATATGAGTTATCCTCCACACTTAGATGGCAGTCACGTCACCGATCTATTTAGATCAGACCTCCGCATGTTCGTTGGGTTTGGACTTATGCTCATGATATCCTGTGTGTATCAAGATAAGATCCGTCTGTTCTGTGTACAGGGTATAGGTATTCATTATATGATTAGCAATCTGTTAAATCCATGGTCGTGGTTTACTTCAGAAGTAAGTTTCGAGTATTATTTAGAAGATTGCTAATAGATACGTCGACACGATTATACCTATAGAGATTTGACGTTTATATTTATATCTCTGGGATAATTTGGATACATGTGACGGAAGGATTATACGTATACAATGACCTCGACCTGTATGATTCAGTGAGTTTATCTGTGGTCGTCATAATTTACGGGTGGGTAAATTATGGACACTAAATTTGATTTCGTAATGGATATGTCTGAATCTAGAAAGTCTCACTAATGAAATATACTCGTAGAGCACTAGGGCAAATTTTATGAATAATGGATATTATTTATAAATCGTTTAACCGTTAAATGAAAAATACATGTAAATGGACCTAATGGTCATTTCCTAATTAATGTGTATTTGCATTTAATATTTGATATTATTAAATACACATTAATTAATTATCAAATTATGATATTTGACATATATCATTAATATATGTATTTGAGATATTTAATGTAAATATAATACATATATTTAAGATATTTGTATTTCATTATTTAATTGTTAAATAATTAAATTAATTGAAAAATAAATATATTTTCCATGATTAAAGCTTAGGAAATGGCATGATTTGGTTGGTAACACTTGTTGGTTTACTTTATGGTAATAGTTACCAAATGGAACAAGTAACTCGAAATTGAAATTGAAATATAAAATCTTGTATTTTCTTTTTACAAGTCACGCCCATTTCAAGAAAGTATATAAGATTTTTTTTTTCATTTTTCTTTCATTAACACAAGTTACCAAATAAAATTACAAGTAAAGTTTGAGAGAAAAAGCTTGAAGAACAAAGGAAAAAGCTTATGGAAATTTTGATTTTGTAAGTATTTTCTAACTTTCTTCAACTAGAAAATTGTTTCCATGTTTCTAAGCTTCAACATGTGTTGCTTAGAATTTTCTCTACTCTTTAAGTATGTAATTAAATTGGTTTGAGACTTGTTGGAAAGATGTTTGCATGTTTATAAACAAAGTATGCTTATAATTGGTTATTAAGCATTCTTTTGATTAATTAGTAATTAAAGTTGTCATTCTAGAGTTGATTAACTATTCATAATTAACCTAGACTTGTTCTTGAGTAATTTCATGATGGTGAGACTTGATTGATGTGGTAATTGAATGATTAAAGTGTTGAATTAATTCAATTTAATGTAAATTGTGTAATTGGAGTAATTTATGAAATTAGGGTTCTAAACCTAATTCAATTTTGGGGCTTTTTATATATATAATGTAATTTGATGTATATTTGATTTATATTAAATTTGGGATTGATTGGATTTGATCTTGATGTATTTTGAACAAATTGGGCCAAATTGTAATTAATAAAAGTTGAGGGGCTGTTTCGGTAATTCTGGAAAATTTTTGGTTTTTTGTTGCAAATTGTAAATTCATGTATTAGACATGTATAAATTATTTTGGAATTAATTTGGAATCAATTAAATATGTAATTGATATTTTTAAGGACCAAAATGATTAATTTGTAAAACTTTGGGGTCTTGTAGACATTGCATTTTTGCATGAACCCGATGATGAGCCTCGTATGGAGGCACTACCTGAAAAGTTACGGTAGTTGCGAAAAATAAATGCCGGAAGGAAGGAAAACCTCCAAAATTAGCCCATCATCGGATTCAGACTCACTAGCCAGCCTCGGATTCGCTCAGTCAGCTTCTGCTTCAAACCTTAGCCTCGGACCCACCATGCAGCCCATGCAATCGGCCCATGCAATCCACGCGGCCCAAAACCCCATGCACGCCAAATCCCCTCATCAAATCACTTGCCAAACTTAACAAAGATTTGAAATCCCCTTCTTGCCAAATATGCAAGATACTAGACCCAAACTAGAAAGGATTCTCACTTCCTAATGTAAGTGATTTGAGTTTCCCTTATAAATCCCTTAAGCACCTTATATGGAAAGTGAGATCTTGACACAAAAGGGAGGAGAGAGGCTGCCATAGAGGAGTGGCGGCAACTTGAAGAAAAAAAAAAAAAAAAAACCCTATGAGGCAGCAACTATAAAAGAAAGGGAAGAGGACCGGCCAAATGGGAGGGGGAAAAAAGAAAACAGAAAACAATGAAAAACAAAAAGCGACCGAGAGAGAAAAAAAAGAAATAAGAAAACCCAAAAAAAAAAACAAAGCAGCGTGAGAAATAGAACCAGTAACTAGCGGCGTGAACCAGACGTGGGAAGAAGGCAGACCGGGACGTGCAGACCTGGACGTGAAATAGAACCAGCAACCAGCAGCGCGAAGAAGAACCAGAAATATCGACCATCAACTAGAAACAGCGACCAGCAACCAAAAATAGCGAACCAGCAACCAAAAACAACGACCAACAACCAGAAATAGTGAACCAGCAACCAGAAACAACGAACCAGCGATCCTTCCGGTGACGGCCTAACGCACTTCCGAGAAAACAACTTAAAAGGTAAGACATGAGGGCACCCTTACCATATTTATTTTTATAGTTTCGGACGATGCATGTCTGGCTGGACGTGAAATATGTCCAGCTATGTATGCGAAGCCCTACATCAAAAGAATGGGCAAATCTCTAGCCACATTTCTTCTTTGGCATTTCGTTGTTTATTTTTATCTACTTATTCACTTTTATTGTTATTTTATTATTCCGACTTTATTTTGTTTATGTTTGTTCATGTTAATGATTATCCGTATATGCATGGTTATATTTTTTTATGTCCGTTTACATTGCATTAATGATTATGTGTGTTATTATCCCTCGCTGTATATTGGATGGAAACCCAGACGTAAATCCCGTAGACGAATCCGAATGGACAGTAGTGCGGTTTATACTTGGGATACAACTCCACGTGCCACTCGGCAAATACTCATATATGTGTGATTGACCATCTTTTTGTTTACCGTTTATCTTAATGAATCATTTGATTTTGAATTGTTTCCTTTATGTTATGATCATTATTATTTCTATAGCTCATCACGCACAACTTTTTATTATTGATATTTATTATTGACGCTTTTCCTGCTTTTGGTTGTTTATTATAATTTTCATTATCGCATCTCGCATTTCTTAATTTAATATGCTTCTGGAATCACGTCATTGTGATTATTATTTAGGTTGGGTCTGTTATTACATTTTTTTCATCCGCTTTTATGCATGAATTGCATTAAGACTTGACTATACCATTGTGTGAACCCGTACATTATACTGGCATAAATAATGGACCATTCTGAACCCAACGGTTTGAGGTATTCCCTTGCGATGGGTGAGTGCGGCCTTAAATCTTTTCCAGTTCACACTGGGTGGCGACTCCTTCATTCTTCGGTTTAGTCCCCCGCGAACTAATCCGTACTCTCTACGGGCTGCGAGCCCAACAGTGTCGTGGTCGCCGAACATCATATGCAGTGCGGTAAACCCCGCTTCACTCCTACAGGTCTCACAGTAATTAATGATAAATCTGATTTTTCAGATAAAAATTCAGTTTTTATTTATTGAGTAATTAGAATAAATTGGTTTATTTTAATTTCCAAAGGAAAATATTTATCGGAAATTATTTCGGAGTGAAAACACCCGAAAACGGTGAAAAATGGCGTTACCGGGTAACAACAGCCCAAATAATGAACTGGGCACTGTTCAGACAGCCCAAGAACTGTCCAAATATTTTTGGGGCTGACCTGGGCAGTCCCCATGTGCATTGGTCGGTCGGTTCGGTCGGAAACGCGTTTTATGCTATTTTTCGGAAAAACGTTTTCGCAAAAGTTTCGTGATGTTTCTATATTATTTATGTCATTATATGATATCAAATAAATATGTTTAGGTGAAATATGAATGAATTATCAATATTGGATATTAAATAATTTATTCGTAAGTTTAAAAATTTTAAACTACGACTTCGCCCGAACAACGCTTCTTTCACTGCGCCTCACTGATTTGACCCCAATAGTCTGTACCAACCACACCAACAAATGAGGATGAAACTCTGCATCCTCAAAATAAAGATCTGGGAGCATTTATTGCACATATGACAGATAAAGAGCTAAACGAGGAATTGTTAAAATACATATGTGAAAAAAAGTGGAGCAAGATGAAGGACAATGGGAAGAGAAAATGTCTGACCATATTGAAAATCTCATGACTTTAGGAGAAACATCACTGTATTGGGGAGTACACATCGAGGACACCGCCCAGAAGTTTGACAGAATGGAACAACCATTCAAAGTCAAACACCATATGAGACCTCCTGATTTTCTTTCTTTCTTTTCAGAAACCACTAGTGCGATAAAGTTCAAGAAGGTGACATGAGCATTGAATGAGACAAAATTCTTTTGGCCACCTCATCATTGGAAGAGACCCTTTAAGAGCAACGCACATGGAATCTTCCTTAATCGGATATCCAAAATCACGCTGAAGCCTCCTTGACAGATGGTCTTTAAACACGTCTGGCTGAAGACGATAAATTTAGCGCTAGCAGAGAGGCAAGCCATGCAAATTTTTATTTTATGGTTATTTTTATTATTCGTATATTGTGTATACATGTTGTAGCATATTTTTTTAATTTTATGTGTCATTTTTACAGGGAAAAGCACAGACGGAGCATTTAAAGCAGAGCAAGCCAATGAAAATGGGGTTATCACATAATAAAGTTTGACAAAATCGCGAAGATAAAAAAATCAATTCATCATAGATGGCAGAGTAAGGAATCAACTCTTGAGACGCATCTTAGTGGATATGTTCGAATGATTCGCATTTTTCCACTAAAAAAAAAAAAGCAAAGCATGCGTCGCTACTTGGAAACCTTGCACGTCGCAACTCGATGACCTAACACGTGAACATCCCCAATTTTAAGGGTTGCGCGTCATGACGCGCGGAAGGTTGATGCGTCGCGATGCGTACGTGATCCAGGTCTAAAAACAACAGCTGCAACTCATCTTTTTCACATCTCATCTCCATTTTCTTCATTTTCTCTCAACTTCCTCCACAAATATGTCCTTCAATTCGCCAAAATCCCTCAACCAAACTCATTAAAACCCACGAAATCACTTCCCAAATAAAACTCAACCCTTATTTATGCGTGTAAAGCTCGGATTTGGGACTCAAGCTTCCTCCATTTGCGCGTGAGCTGCTCATATTTGGGACTCAAGTTTGCAAATTCTGGGTACCTTCGTTCCTCTTATCTTCAATTTTTTTGGTGTTTGTGCGAATTTGTGTATATTTGTTTCCAAATCTGTGATTTGCGGTGTGTGGTAGGATTTGTGATAAAACTGCAAATTCATGGGTGTGCTTTTGTGTGTTTCTGTTGTGGTAATTTTGTATTGTGATTGTTGAATTCGTAGTATTGGGGGTGAAGTTTTTACGGTTGTTGAATAAATTGTGAATTGTTAGTGTTAGGGTGAAATTTGGAATTCTTGAAAATTAGGGGAGGTTCTGTCGAAATTTTTGTAAAAAAAAATGGCCCCTAAGAGATCGAGGACCTCAGCGGCTTCTGGGCCGAGTTACGATGCTTCTAAATTTTTATTGGCAGCTGCTGAGCATCGTTATGAAAAGGGAATAGGGCAAAAAGTCCCAATCATGGGGAGGGATTTTGACATTAACCTCGCACAATTTCCCAGATAGATAGAGTTATCACCGCCAGTCATTGGCATAAGTTTTACCAGCAGCCTACCCGAGCCTTTATACCCGTAGTCGTGGGTTCTACGCCAATGGTCACGAGCATTACGTGTATCAGGTGTTAGTGAGAGGCCAACATGTGATGTTTGATAGATCCATAATTAATCGGTATTATGGGTTGCTTGATATGGAAGTAGATGAATATACGGCAGCCATGGAGCATCTAGATATGACTCATCTAACACAAGCACTTTGCATCCCCAATGTTGTATGGGATATGAGTAGCAGCGGGGAATATTTGAAGATGAGCTCACGATATCTTAAGCCAGATGCCAGGGTTTGGTTTCATTTCCTGACCTGTACATTGCTGCCAGACACCCATATCACCAATATAACCAAAGAACGGATGATCATGTTGTATTCTCTGCTGGAGGGACATATCATTGATGTGGGTGGGCTGATATCTACCAATATAGTTTAGGCAGCATGTTCTACACAAACTGGTCTGTTGTACTGCAGCTTAATTGCAAACCTATGCACGCTGGCCAGGGTGTCCGTCGATACAAGGGAAGAAACGATGCAGCCCACCACTGCATTGACCACTATAATAATTCAACAACTCCAAGCAGAGAGGCCTTCACAGGCCGGTTCTTCCTCTACACCTGCAGCACCACAACAACAACCTCAACACATTTGGCGACCATCGCGATCCCGTTCTCTGACATAGCGCGTAGAACGAATGGAATCTCGCATTGACTTCATAGTACAAGATAGTATGGCCACGAGGTAATTGCTTCAACAAATGGCTCGTCATCTCAACATAAGCGATGAACAGATTCATGTATTCCCTGACCTTCTGGAGGACGGCAGCGACAGAAACGGGGCTGATGAATGATTAAACCACGGTACCATTGTTCCCTTATTTTTCTTTTATTTTGTAACGCATTGGAGACAATACTAGATTTAGGTTTGGGGTGAGGTTGTTTATTTTTATTTGTATTCTCTATTATTTTTTTCTTTCCTGCATGTTTTTCTTCCCTGCATGTCGTGTGTCTTGCGTGTTTTAATTTTTGCATGTTTTATTAATATATATATATATATATATATATATTTGTCTAATGATGAGATTGTTTGTCTTAGTAAAAAGTTCTAGGAAAAGATAAATGTTAATTTCACTTTTATCCTATATTTTGAGCATAATATCTAGGTCAGACTCATATGCACTAAAAATAGTTCTGTAGTAGTTAGATAATAAGGAATTGACAAAGTAACCAGTTGAAATAATCGGTGGATGATGAATGACCGTTTGCCTAAATATCTGTTTCTGTCTACATTTATTTATGATATGAGGTATATATAAAAAATGATGATGAATAAAAATTGATCAAGCTCTTACTTAGTAACTGGGCGTCTTGCCTGGCCAGCAGTGACTGTTCGCTTTAAACGGTACAGCTTGGGTTAGTTAATAAATAAGCTTCTACTTAGTAACCGGATATCTTGCCTCAGTAAGCAGTGATCGTTCGCGTCAAACGGTAAGCTTTAAAAATAAATGAAAAGAGATTATACCTCACTTTACTCATATAGAAGCGAACATAATAATTTTTAGATAATCAAGTTGGTTTGATGATGAGCGGAAAATATATCAATATTTACCACCCCTTTAACTTAATATTTTGTTTAGTTTCTCGGGTTTGATGAACGTTTTGATGTGTTTTAGTTTATTTTGCAGATAAAATAATATCGGATCTCAATGAAATAATTTAGGACGAAATATGGGTCAAATAAGGGCAATTATTGGACTTGATATTTTAATTTTGGAGATTGGAAACTTGAAATGGCGTTTTTGACGAAGTGCAGTTTTGGAAATTTTAGTTTTGCGCATCTGTCGTATTGTGGGCATAACTTTTTACTCCGATATCGGATTGAGCTGATTCAAGTTCCAAATTAAAGATGACTAAAATATCTACAACTTTGAAAGACAAAATAATTTCGAATTATGAAGATTTCATGCCCGAAATTGATGAACTATCCAGAAGTGTGTTGTGTGTAATTATTAAAGTCACTTTCAATCATTTTCAAAGCAAAAAAATAAATTAATAAATAAATAATAAAAATTATCAAATCATCACCAAACATGATAAGAGATTAGTGGAGCAATTAATAATGGATTTGGTGGAGAATTAGTGGAGCAATTAATAATTGATTTGGTGGATGATTTGATAGAGGCAAAATTTTACCTATAAATACCAAGTCATTTCATTTGTAAAATCATACTTTCTTCTAAGGAATTCCTTAAGAATACTAGAAGATTGTATCTTGTTTATTTATTTACAGCTTTCAGTAATTAATTTCCGCTTTCGCACTTTCTTTTCTTTACTTTTCAGTTTTTACTTTCCGCAATTTACTTTTCAGCAATTTACTTTTCAGCAATTTATTTTTCAGTAATTTACTTTCAGCATTTACTTTTCAGCATTTAATTTTCAGTATTTAATTCCAGCATTTACTTTCAGTATTTACTTTTCAGTATTTAATTTTCAGTATTTAATTTTCAGTATTTTACTTTATATCTTTTATTCTATTTAAGTTTTTTTTACTACCCGTAAATATGTGTCGTAACTAAGCCAGTTATCTGGGGTTGTGATAAAATCTAATATCACCGGTTTATAAGGGTTTAAATTAGTTTGGGTAATTTAAAGGTTTACTTATTAAGTCTTAAGCTTAATGCGTCTTGTTAATTGGCCATTAATAAGATTGATGTGGTAAATCTAAAATAAACTTGACAAATGAATTTTAGGTTTCAGCCTTAGACTTAATAGCCCACGATCTTCCTTGAGGATAGATAACCCTTTAATAGATTTTCTTACAGGATAGACATATACCTGTCGGGCGGGGGTAGCCATAATTGGAACTTAAACTTAATGAATCCAGATAATTTTGGTTGACATAGACATATGGTTCAATTGGGTTAAACTGGGTATTTGCGTCTGACCATCGACAGAGGCTTTTGCATAATTTAGTGTTCCAGGTTAGTAAACCGATTTATTACACAAACATAAAATAACCACTTCATCTTTAAATAATATTGGAAGAAATCACAACCCTAGATAGTTTTTAATATTGAATTTTCTTAAAACCTACTTTCGAACAATTTTATTTACTTGTTTTTAAATTTAGAATCGTCACCATTTCAAATCAATCAAACAACCTGTTAGTACTAGTAATCATTTGACCTCATAAAATTAATAGATTAGATATTAAGTCCCCGTGGGATCGATATTTTTATACTACTTGAACGATACGTGCGCTTGCATTATACGTGTGTGTTTACGCCGGTCATTTTACCCATTAAATACTGAGAATTGAGACAAACTCACCTAGTTAATAACTTAGAATCGAACCTGTTTGCAGAGCTATTCACACACACACTTAGAGTCTGATTTAGATACTTTGTTCAAAAGAAAGGATTTTAGTTGTAGTACGCATTTTGAAGGTTCCTTTAACTTTGTTGCTAGACATTCTCTGAGGATATTGTATATATAGCTTTTATTTTCGTTTCTTTTTGTTTTGTTTTTATGTGTGATTGCATGTGCATTTAATTGACGTTGGTGGGTACCGTCGCTGTAAGCCCTCACGAGACAACAACTCGTCCACTAGGGACACCTAGAGGTTTAAAGGCTTGTTACATACGCTAAATGCAACTGTGATCCCTACGAAAGTGGCTTATTTTAATTTAGTTCCAGTTGTTTATTTTATTTTATTTTGTTTGTTTTGCTCGAGGACTAGCAAAATGTTAGGTTTGAGGGTGTGATGAGCAGAAAATATATCAATATTTACTGCCTCTTTGATAAAATATTTTATTTAGTTTCTCGGGTTTTATGAACGTTTTCATGTGTTTTTGTTTGTTTTGCAGATAAATAAAGTTTCGGCACTCAATGGAATCAACTTGGGGGCTAAAACGATGTAAAATGGACAAAAGGGGCAAAATTGGAAATTTACTGTTCACGCATCGCAACGCGCATACTTCTCTGCATGACGACACGCCTCAATTATTCAGCTACCGACATGCGTCATCACGTCGCGTCATCACCGTGACGCCCAAGCCTTCACACGATGCGACGTCGAGCCAATAATTCAGTCTACCGATAAACGCGTACATGTGTCAATATCTCAGCAAGCCGCGTACATGTGTCAACAATCAACGCGCGTCGTGATGTGCAACACCTTCTACATCGCGACGCGTAAGCCCGAATTGTGCCTATAAATTGAGGCAGATTTCATTTTCCAAATTCATACGTTCCTTAACTTTCTTAATAAGGAACTGAGGATTATATCTTGTTTGTATATATTTATAGTAATGTATTTTTATTTTTAGTAGTAGTAATAATAGTTTATTTATTTTATCTTTATTTTATGTTTTGTAGTTAATTTCCGCTGGGGGAATGGTTAAACTTTTATTATGATAATTTCGATTAATCTCTCTTAAATTATAATATATAAATTATCTTAAAACCTGACTTAATTGGATACCGCCTTTATGGTCGGTAGAAATTAATTAAAACATGACTTAATCAGGATACCGCCTATATGATCGGTTGGTAATATAATGCAAATTTATATATTATAATAAGAGAGATTTCTAGATTTGAAATAGTAAAGGTGGATCCCCTAACCCCAGCATTTTATTTTTAATCTAGGGAAGTGATGAAGCACAATATTCCTAAGTTTAATAATTGATTTAATTATATTATGTGTGATACTCTGGCTTGTTTATTGAATCTTAACTTTAATGCTTCTTGTTGCCTGATCACCAATAAGATTGATGTGGTAAACTTAAAATGAACTTGACGAATGAATTTTAGGTTTCAGCCTTAGATTCAATAGCTCACGATCTCACTTTAGGGGAGATTTCTTTCCAGGATAGGAATATACCTGTCGGGCGTGGGTAGCCACAATTGGAACATGAAATTAATGAATTCGGGTAACTTGGTTAACATAGACATTTAGTTGATTGAGTTACTTTGGGTGTTTGCATCTGACCATCGGAAGAGGCTTTTGCATATCTTCGTGTTCCAGGTTAACAACTGAATTATTACACATATATAAGAGAATCAATTCATCATTAGAATAATATTGTGTGGAATCACAACCCTAGATGTTTGTTTTCTTTATTATTAATTTCCTTTGTTTTATTTTATATTTTTATTTATTTAGCAAATCCACATTCAACCAACCAATCAGCAATCATTCCCTTCTCACCCCAATTAGATACATGTAAATTAATAGAATCAATAATTAATAACAACAGTAGAAATTAAGTCCTCGTGGGATCGATATTTTTATACTACTTGAGCGATACGTGCGCTTGTGTTACGTGTGTGATTTCACCCGATCACAACTCAAATTCCATTAGGATTCTTTCCAAAAATAACTTTCAATGGAATAAGAATTCTCATTTTACTCAAATTTTAATTCTAGAAAACTGCAAAATTTTATAATTTCAAAAATTACAGTTTGACACCTGAACTTTTGGGTATTTATAGTAAAGTCTCAAAATTTTTAGAATTTTACAAATTGATCTCTGCAGCAGAAATGTGTGCACGTCACGACGCGTTGTGGTGTGCATTATGACTCGATAAGCGTCGTGACGTGATGGGATGCGCATCGCGACCTGGAGAAGGCAGAAGCTTCTCCACCTTATTTCCAGTTTCTGTGCACCGTGATTTTTCGCAAAAAAAAACTAGACTTTTCCGAATTTCGATTAAGTTAAAATTTTACAGAGTTTTCAGTCCTTATGTCTAGTGTCATTATAAAAAAATTTAAGTGTCATTGCACTCGATGAAGGATTTTGATGATGCAACGCTAGCGACTTCGATGCACATTTGCGAGCATTACAAAAAGATGTCGAATCAAATTGGATGTGAAGACTCAAGTGCTTAATAAAGAAATCAAGTGAAGTCTTATAGCTTAGGGCTCTCAATGAAAGTGAGTTTATAATTCAAGTATTCTAAGCTCATAGGACTCATACACATTCATAAAATACATTTGGGTCATGTGCATGATGTTTTATTCTTTAAAACATGTATTTCTGCACTGTGACGGGCACATCGGCCTCTATACCAGTATATCGGTGTCCTTATTCTATTTTAAGCAATTTTACATGCTCTCTGGAACCGGGCTACTCCATACCGATCTACCATACTGGTCAGCCTGGAGTTTGCATAGCTACTAGAACTGGTCCAGTCGATACTGGTCTTCATATTGGCCATTAATCTAGTAGGTCATGCATTTTATGCTCAACGATCATATTATGAATATAACCGTTTGAATTTACAGGACCGGCATACCGACTACTGTAGACCGGCATCCGGTCTCAGGACAGAGAGTTGAGGCAGTTTTCACTTTCACTATAATTGGAATCCCTATTTTATTTTTGCACAGTTCCAACACCTTCATACATTTTCTTTGAAGCAAAAACATAGAGAGAAACTTAAACCTTCTTCATCTTACATTCTCTTCATAATCAAAACTCACACACTACATCTTCATACATATTTAGTGAGCTTGGATTTACTTGGGTTAGCAACTCACACTCTTAATCTTTTTTATCTTTTATGAGTACCCAAATTGAGTTGTAAATCCTTTTATCTTAAATACTTGTGGTTGTGAAATCTCTTGTTGAGTGGGGATACGTAAAATGGTGGATTTCTATAAAGGTTTAAGAGTGAACCTAGGGAAAAAAACTCTTAGTATTGTGTAAAGGTTTGGAGTGAACCTAGGAACAAAACTCTTGGTTTGTGATTGAGCCACAAAAAAACTCATGATGTAATATGTGGATTCACATTTTCATAATGGAAAGCTTTAAAGCGCGGCTTGGAGAAGTGGACGTAGACATTATAAGCAGAACCATTATAAATCTCAGTGCTATTTTCTCTATCCCTAAACTCTTTTGATTATCGCAAGTTATATTTTAAGATTGCATATTATTTTAGAAAGTTGTATTTGGTAATAAATTGTGTTTGAGAAAATTACACACTAAGCTTAATTGGTAAAGCTACTAACTAAGTAGCTTAAAATTGACAAGATTTTTAATTCCGTATTATTTTATCACATACTCATTTCACCCCCTCTTGGGTATAGTTGTTGTTGTTTAAGTGTGCTTGTAGGCAATTTCACTTGGTATCAGAGTGAGGTATTCTCAACAAAGACTTAATCATCCGAGAATAGATCATGGCCTCTACAAGCTATATAACAAACTTGGTCTGGGGATTTTCGACAAATAGACCTTTATTCTACGCCGGAACTGACTACAATTATTGGAAGATGAGGATGTTGAACTATCTCCTTGCCGTTGATATGAAATCATTCAAAGTGATCACTAGAGGTTCTAAAATATCAATGAAGAAAGATAGCAACAGTGTGAATTTTCCAAAATCGCAATCTGAACGGACAGATGAGGACTACATGGAAGCCTCCAATAATGAAAAAGGCTCTCAATCATTTACATTGCGCAATTGATCAGAGCCAAATCAATAAACTTTCAGAGTTTACCAATGCTTATGAATTATGGAAGTCTTTGGAGATTGTCAATGAGGGCACTAGTGAAGTTAAAGAGTCAAAGTTCAATTGTTTCATGTGCGAGTTAGATAACTTCAAGATGTAAGCTGGTGAAGACATTGAGATGATGATTTATAGGTTCACAATGATTTTGAATCAACTAAGTTCTTTAGAGAAAAGCATTAGTTCAAGTGATCAAGTGAAAAAAATCTTTAGGTCTCTTCCTAAAGAATATAGAATTTGCATCGCCTCCATTAAAAAATCTAATAATTTGAACACCTTGAAATTGGATGACTTGGTGGGTAAATTATTGAAATATGAGATGAGAATCAAGATGGATTTAAGGGAATAAGAAAAGAAAAATAAAAAGAGAATGGCCCTTAAATTGTTTGTGAGAAAATAAGATAGTGCAAGCTCAAGTGATAAGGAAGATGATAGTGATGAAGACTTAGCATAATTGACAAAGAAGTTCAAGAAATTCCTCAAATCCAAGAAGTCTAAAGGAAAATTTCGGATGTATTAGAAGAAATGGGAAAATTAGCCAAGAAAATCCAAGAAGGATAAAATCGCTTGCTTTGAGTGCGAAAAATAGAGTCACGTAGTTGTCGATTACCCAATGAGGAGATTCAAGGGAAAAATCAAGAAGAGGGCAATGAAAGCAACTTGGAGCGATATCAACTCTAGCTCATCTGAGGAAGAAAGTGAAAAGAGGACAAAAGATCTTGCCTTTATGGCTATTGATAATGATGACCTCCTAGATGAAAGTGATAAAGAAAAGGTACATGATTTCTCTGAATATGATGAATTTCTTGATACATTTAATGAATTGCATGAATTATATGACTCATTAATAAAGAAACAAAAATAACTCAAAAATGAGCATTCATCATTATTACATTATCATATATCAATTGTTGAGAAGAATGAAATGCATGAAAAAGAAATTATATGCTTAAAATATGAGAAGCTAAAACTTGAAAAGAGCATGTCAAACATGACATCTACCTTATCTAGTACATGTGAGTAGGGGTGTGCAAAACCGGTTTCGGTTCCGGTTCCATACGGAACCGGAACCTGCCCTAAAAATCGGTTCTTAACTAAGTGAAACCGGAACCTACCCATTTAAATAGAGTACCCTATTAATCGGTTCCAATTCGATTCCGGTCCAGTTATGAATTACCCTATTATATAATATTGTCAAACTTTGAAAATGCAATTATTTGTATATTTCTAACACTCGAATTAGTATATTACATAAATACAGAAACTGTCCAGCAGAAACAGCCAGCAGAATTTTTTTATCAGTAGCAGAACAGAACAATATAGCAGCCAGCAGAAGCAGAACAGCCAGCAGAAGCAAGAAGCAGAAACAGAACAGTCAGCAGAAGTAGTAAAATACAGAAACAAACAGAAAAAGCATAACACTAAAAAATAGTAGAAAACATAACAACAAAACAGCAGCAGTAGGAAGCCAAAAATAGCATCAGCAGAAGCAAAAGCAGAATAGTAGAACAACATAAAAACAATGGCACTAGCCCCCAGGATCTCACTTGTCTCCTGCTATATATTAGAAAATGATTCACACTTCAATTGTAAAACTTCAAAACGTACATTAGAATTAGTAAACCACAATTTACACTCACAATTGGAAACCCCATGCAAAATAATTTCAAACACAACGAATAAAGAATTGAAATTGATTTCAACGCACGCATAAAGGCATTAATTTTCAATACTAGAAATATCAAGGAAACATAATATTAATTAACGAACCGGTTCCGGTTCCAGTTCTATGGTCCGGTTCTGGTTCCGTACATTTTAGAACCGGAACCGGACCAGTTAAAAATCGGTTCCTTCAATTTGGAACCGGAACCGGACCGGTTACAACCGATTCCGGTTCCAAACCCGGATAATCGGTCCGGTTCCAACCGGTTCCGGGTAGAACCGGAATCGATGCTCACCCCTACATGTGAGTGCAACACCTTGAAGGATGAAAATATTGCATTAAATAAAAAAGTTGTTGATTTGCACTCAATAGTAACAAAACTCACTTTGGGAGAGAAAATTTTTAAAATATTACTTGGCTCCCAAAGATGTGTATTCAAAAAAGAGGGTTTAGGATATATTTCTTACAACAAGTAAACTTATTTGAAAGATCATTTTGTAAAAGCAATCACCTCTTATACTCATGTTACTAGTGATGCAAATATCACATGTCATGCATGCAATAAAAAATGACATAAGATTTATGATTACATATACAAGAAGAAAGTGAATGCATAGGTTCCTAAAGGGGGAGATTGTAAGCGCCATTGCACTCGATGAACGAATTTGATGATGCAACGCTAGTGACTTCGATGCATATTTGAGAGCATTACAAAAATATGTCGAAGTAAATTGGATGTGAAGACTCAGTCGTTTAATGAAGAAATCAAGTGAAGTCTTATAGCTTAGGGCTCTCAATGTAAGTGAGTTGATAATTCACGTATTCTAAGCTCGTATGACTCATAAAAATTCATAAAATGCATTTGGGTCATGTGCTTAATGTTTTAATATTCAAAACCTGTATTTATGCACTGTGATTGCACAACATCTCATATACTAGCATACCGGTGTCCCTGTTATGCTTTGGGCAGTTTTGCATGCTCTTTGGAACCGAGCTACTCCATACCGGTCTACCATACCGGTCATTCTGGAGTTTGCATAGCTATTTGAATCGGTCCAGTCTATATAGGTCTTCATACCGATCAGTAATCTGGTAGCTCATGCGCTTTATACTCAAAGTTTATATTCTGAATATAGTCGTTTGAATTTGCAGGACCGGCATACCGATCACTGTAGACCAGCATCCGGTCTCATGACAGAGAGTTGAGACAGTTTTCACTTTCACTATAAATTGAATCCCTATTTCGTTTTTGCATAGTTCCAACACCTTCATGTATTTTCTTTGAAGCAAAAACATAGAGAGAAACTTAAATCTTCTTTATCTTACATTCTCTTCATAATCAAAGCTCACACACTACATCTTCATACACATTTAGTGAGCTTGGAATTACTTGGGTTAGCAACTCACACTCTTAATATTCTTTATCTTTTATGAGTACCCAAGTTGAGTTGTAAATCCTTTTATCTTAAACACTTATGGTTGTGAAATCTCTTGTTGAGTGAGGATACTCAATATAGTGGATTTGTATAAAGGTTTAAGAGTGAACCTAGGAACTAAACTCTTAGTTTGTGAGTGAGCCATAGAAAACTCATGGTGTAATGTGTGGATTCATATTTGCATAGTGGAAAGCTTCAAGCGTGGCTTGGAGGAGTTGACGTAGGCATTATTTGCCGAACCATTATAAATCTCAATATTATTTTCTTTATCCCTAAACTCTTTTAATTATCGCAAGTTATATTTTAAGATTTCATATTATTTTAGAAACTTGCATTTGGCAATAGATTGTGTTTGAGAAAATTGCACACTAAGCTTAATTGATAAAGCTACTAAATAAGTAGCTTAAAATTGACAAGATTTTAAATTCTGTGTTATTTTGTCACATACCCAATTCACCCCCCCCCCCCCCATCTTTTGGGTATAGTTATTGTTATTTAAGTGTACTTGTAGTTAATTTCAAAAAATTCAACTAGAAAAAATAATTTTATCCACATAAAATAATATCCTAGTGAAACAGTGTTCTATAGAATCCCTAATACATGCTTTTGATTCGTTATCATCAAAACGATATAACCTCAAAACTACCGATACCACTGTAAGATTTTGAGGTTAGCGCGGAAGCATGTATGTGACCGGAATTTAAAATTTTCTTCTAAGACCACTTTAAAGATCGTGGTTATGTCATTGTTGATGTAAACAAATATACTAATAAAATTAATCTCTATTAATTTTAAACGTGCATGCAAATAATTTATTTATCAACATAAATAAAAACCAACGATGAGGTAATCATACCCAAATGTGTTTATCGATTTCCATAGCCTTCTTGAATTTCCTTCTCGAGTTTTTACTTGTAGTACTGCATCAAGCGTTGCACCTCTAGTTGGCACACTAGAACTTTTTTACAAACAAAACGCTCTCACATTGAGAACTAAGAAAATATATTTTCTTTTTAGGATGTTTGAAGTTTTAGATTAGGGATCAAAGAAACATTCTTTGATTTAATCTTAGAGCAAATTTGGAATAACCAAAGAGAGAGAGGATTTCGGCCAATGGAGAAGGATAGACCCATTGGCCGAATTTTTCTTCTATTTATAAAGTTGGTATTGCCTTTGATTGTATCCCAATATAATAAGGACAATCCAAAATCACTCCAAATCAGGGTCTCTTTAAGATTATTTACCAAATAATAATTAAGAAACATTAACTAAATAAGAATTCCTTACTAAATAAGACTTCTCTATTTAATCTAAATTAAGAATTAACTAAATAGGGTGCTAGCCCACTAAGTCAATGCCCAATAGACTAAATATTATTTTAGCTCAATAATTAATTCACTATTAATTAATTCACTTACTTAATTTTAATTAACTATTAATCAAAATTACATTTAATCAAAATATATAATAAATAAATAAAAAGAAGAAGAAGAAAGAGAGAGATGTGAAGAGAGGTGTTGAGCACACCTCAGTTGAGTCAGCTTCCTTCATTCAATTTCACTTTGTAAATTTGTGAAGGGATTCAGCTCTCGTATGTTTTATTTTTGTAAGCTTTTTCTTTCAGTAATAAAATTATGTGTGTTTTTATTCAAATTATGAGTAGCTAATTTCTTTTTGCTAGGGTAAATGGTGATGCTTTTAATATAAAAATCTAGATTAATCTCACTTATATTATAATTTATAAATTATAATCTAATTATTAATATTTTATTTAAGTCTGGATTAATTAATGACAAACTTTGTTACCGTCTATATGGCTGGTTTTTTTATTTGGCAAAATTGAGTATCTAACTGAACTTGTTATAGACAAAGTTATCACCGCCTTTATGGCTAGTTTTAAATGTTTTGGCATAATTAATTCCTGAAATAAATTAATTGGGTAATAATGATAATTTATTTATTATAAAAAGTGAGATTTCTAAATTTGAAATATTAAAAGTGGATCTACTAGCCCCATCATTTTATTTTATTGTTGCAGTTTAAATTAAAATTTTCAATCACTTCAAACAATCCAACATTTTTATTTTTCACTCAACTTATTATTTTATCTTATTAAATCTATTCCATGTAGATCGACCCCGATCTTATCGAATTATTTTATTATTTCGACACTCTTATACTTGTGAGTAAATAACCAATTTTTGTGCGTGCCATTAGCGAACTCAACACAACTATAGAATCGCACTCGATGATATTCAGCAAAGAGAGAAGCCATCAAAGCTTTAAACCCTCCAACAATCAATTGAGCTTTTGTATTAACATGTCCATAATTTGTAGCAAAAAATCCAATGACAATAGAATGACAATCTTGAATTTTTTTTTTTTTAAGTTTTCGCTTAAATTATTATGGTCTAGTAATAAATTGGTTGTGGGTATGATGAGAATTAAAAAGTGTATATTTAATAAAAGAGAAATTAATCATTTTACACTTATAATTTCATTATATCCTTTATTTAGCACTTTATAAATAAATAATTATATTTATGTTGTTATTGTTGTATTTTATTGTTGTGTAAGGTAAATCACTGTCTTCGAAGCTCAACAAAAAATAATATATGCGATTTGAATTCCAGGACCCTGAAAACCCAAAAAAAGCATAACAACTAGATTCATTTCACTTAGAAAAATCCACCGTGTTTAGATTAACAAAATGAGTTTATATTGTATTCACTCACACATGTATTTTATTATTATTAATATATATATAATATATATTGATTGGAGGAACTCACTAAATATAGAGGATTATATAGAGACTTTTTATATATAATACTGGAGTCCAGCCAACAGTATAATATATGATATAATAGCTATACTATATATATATATCTATAGATATATATATAATATATTATTATATAAAACAAAAGCAAAAGTTGCCATCACCTTCAGTGATGGCACAAATGAAAAAAAAAATATAATAAATAAATAAAAAAAGAAAAAGGGAGAGAGTGAAGAGGTGTTGACCACCTCCATAAATAGAGGGTTTCGGTAGGGGTGGGTGCGGTTCGATTCGGTTTAATTTTTGCCAAAAATTGAACCAAATCCATATTTTACGGTCCGGTTTTTTTATCTCTCAAACCAAACTATTAAATAACGGTTTGGTTCGGATTGAAAATTTTTTAAACCACCGGTTTACATATTGGTTCGGTTTAATTTACGGATTATTCTACTTAAAATAAATTTTCATCCACTTAAGTGAAGATAAAAAAAAATTGTCACAATCTTGTAAATTAAGGTCAAAACTAGCCACAACCATCCTGTTTATAACAAATTTGATGGTGACAACATCAATATTTTAATTTTCCTTCTAAAACGTCTTCACCTCAGCTCATTTGTATCAATCACAAATGATAATCATAGTGAAATGGAAACAAATGCAGCCTAAGCATGAGACTTTATCTTAATACAACCCACTACTCTAGCAAAAAAGAAACAAATCCATCTAGACAGCCATTGTCTTATTTCTAAATTCTAATGAGCAAACTTAAATTACAGAGCAGTGGAATGAAGGAAATTGAGAGATTACCAGAATGGGTGGCTCGATTGAACCTGAGTCTCCATTTCTTTCGATTAAGAATGACAGTTGTATTATCGGATCCAAAAAACGAAGAGCATCCAAGCGAAGAAACAGAGCTGTAATATTCATTGCAAGGCTCAAATGGCAAGTAAGAAGCAATTAGGCCCTGAATGCTGCTGTGATTGGATCCACAAAACGACGAGACCAAACTGCCGTTTACTTCACCACCACCACAATATTTCACTGAAAGTTTGTAATGACCGGTAGATATTACTACTACTTATGACGATATTATTACGTACGGGACAAAGGAACGTGAAATAAATCATGTTGGGATTCAAATACAGTTATGAAAAGACTTTGGGAACGATCGGTAAATTTCTCGAGGTCCCGAAAAGAAACTGTACCGTATGCCCCTTTTGTACTATATATAGTATTTTAGGCATACCTTTTTCATACGAACTCATAATTTTATGAATTTAATATCGTCGGAAAGCTTATACCGAGACCTATAACTTCCGCGTTAAACAGTTTTCAAAATTCGGACCAGACCTAGGTCAAAAACGCGAGTTAAAATCTGGATGAATAGTGATTTCGGACCCAAATGACAAAACACCAAACTTCTCCATTTCTCTAGATATTTCTACACCCTTCTTTGTATCAATTAGGTCCACTATATAAAGGACAACTATTACGAAGGAATTAAAAAAAAACGAAAATGGAGAGAAAAGAAAGGAGAAACCGAAAGAAGAGAAGAGAAGAGAAAGAAAGAAGAGGAGGAAGAAGAAGAAGAGAAATGATCAAGTAAGTTGAGCATGAGGGATTTGGAGGATGAATAAGGATTAAGCAAGAAAAGAAAGGTAAAAACCCATGACCCGTTTTTCTTTAAATGGTGTGTTTAATGATTTGGTAATTATGTAATGTTAAAGAACATGAGTATAATGATGATTATGTGATTCCTTGTGTTTTTAGTCAATAAATAAGATGGTGGACCTCATTTGTTTAATTTGGGTGAAAATGGTAGAGTTGATAAGTGAGTAAAAGATAAATTCTTGATGGGTTAGAAGTTTAGTTGATGAAATAGAATGTAAAATGGTGTATGAAAGGTTGATTTGTAGCTTGGAAGTGTTAGCATGGAAGTAAAGAAATGTATTGTGATGTTGAATAATTGAATTTGGAATGTTTGGAGAATTATTTAGTAATGACAATTTGATGTATAAATGAGTGGTTGATGATGATGATATGGTGGTTTTAGATGAGTAGAGATTGAATAAATTGAGTTTGTAGGAAAATGGATTGTTACTTATAAAGTGTTTGTGGAAATACCCCAATAACTTAAATATTTATTTAGGTTAAAAGAACACTTAATGGCATGTATTTAGGTGTTGGAAAATGAAAGAAATGGGTTTAGAGTGAAAGAAGTTTGTTTAGGAAAATTTTTGAAGTTATAGCGACATTTTACCGCAAATCGATCCACCCAGATAGTACGTATTCTAGCGGCTGTAACTGGGGTTTCGAACGTCCGTTTTATGAACCGTTAATTTTTAGGTAAACTAGACACATAAGACAATCACATACTCAAAAATCAGAATTTTTAGACTTAAAATGAAATTGCAGAAAATTTCAGAAGTTGGAGTTAGAGCAGTGGCGAACTGGTCCAGTTCTCTGCTGCGTAAGGTGCGGAAAGTGCCTTATATCTTGAGTTCTAGGAGTCCAAATTGAGATCCGTAAAAAATGGCATAAAGTAGACTCATAGAGGAGTATTCTATAAAAAAATATTCAGCTCCAGAATTGATCCCCTCTATTTATACCTAATTTTCAAAGTCAGGTCACTGTCAGTAACTTTTATGTTTTGTGTAGAAGTTGTAGACGCGTAAAATGATTTGTGTAACCACGAAACGAACCTCGTAAAAACTCTATAGGGTGCTTAAACGTGTTAGAAACACAGCGGGGTGATAATTCAAGCATTTCACGTTTATTCTTATCTATAGGAATATTTTCGTTGTAGTAGCTAACAAATTTATTCTTATTCATATATTTAGACCGACCTTAAGATTCTCACCGACCTTCCACCCCGTGAAGGGACTCATCTCAGCCGTATACTGTGAGTGGACACTTTCCCTTTTACTTAATTTCCATTTCATATTTTCATATCAGACTTACATTTTACGCTTTAGGGCGTTAGAAGCTTTTGCTTTCAGTTATTGTTATATATATTTTTGTGTTTTGAGAAAAAAATGATTTTCAGAAAACAGTGTTTATAATTTTAAGATTTAAAGTATATTTTTATGTTTTTGGGGCATGAGGTAAAACCTCACCCTAGTAGTTAATTTCAGACATAGTTGGAATTGACGGATACAGAGAGCATGTGCACATGTTGATGACTGAGGGGACGCTCTCAGATCCTCCAGATGGCTAGGGGGACGGCGATACGTAACGTCCCTAGACCCCAGTTTGAGCTTGGGTGGTAGCATAGATCCGCACCCCCAGCTCCAGCTTGTGGTTTGGGGGACGGCGATACGTAACGCCCCAATACCACCAGTTTCTGAGACAGTAGTGGCATGCTTTGGGGGACGGCGATACGTAACGCCCCAAAGTCATGGATTTGCATTGCTGGCTCCAGTTAGGCGTATGGGGGGACGGTGATACGTAACGCCCTCATACGTCCAGGTTTTCAGACAGAGATACAGTCTTCTGAAAAGTTTTCAGTTTTCGAATTTCAGATTTTCAGGATATATTTTCAGAGTTTCAGAATCCAGATTTTTAGTAAATTGTTTTCAGAAAACAGATTCTTAAAGCCAGAGTTTTAAAGACAGTTTTCAGAAAGACGAAGTTTTTAGAACAAAGTTTTCATAAAAAATTTTGAAAATGTGATTTTAAAGTCAACAGACTTTTACTTCAGTTTTCAATTTTTGTTCACTCACTTAGATCGTATGACGATCTAACCCCCCCCCCCCTCTAGTCTTTATTATTTTGTAGGAAATCCAGGAGGACAAGCTCGGGAGGATGGATACTGATGCAGTCACTTGGGATGGAGTCCACCAGCATTAAGTCACATAGCATAAGAGTCCAGTTCAAAGTCAAAATATTTGTATGCATTAGTGTTGTGGTAGTCATTATAAGTGTCTATTAAAGTATTGTAAAAATAAGCATTTCTGAGTATGCATTTATAAGTAATAAAAGTATTTTATATTGATTGAGTTAAGGTTTATATGCATGACATTGCATCAGAATAGTTTATGATACAGTCAGAAAGTCAGAGGCGTATGGAGTTAGTACAACTATCCTCTGCCGGTAACATCTCCCAGATAGGGGATGTTACAAAGTTTCCTCCTATGTGTCGTCAGTCTCCCGTTGTTGCAGTTGCGATTGAGCAGCAGCGGTGGTTGTTGGAGTGGGTCCCGGGTTCCGCACGTGAAAGTCATGCAAGCTGCTACCAGCCACGTGCACAACGAAGATGTGAACGAACAAGATGACACCATTTTTATTACCCAGAAAAGGGAAAAAAAGTAATCAAGAAAACAAAATTCCAGATGAGGAATTGATGTGATCTTATTAGAAGTGTGTAGTAAAGAATGTAAAACACACAAAACAGATTACAGAGAGTGTCTTATTGAAACATTTGATATGGAGATGGAGATAGTTATTGAAAGCGAGATTGAGAGTTGTTGCTAAAGTGAAATCAGTAGAGAGCATTCGATGATATCAATATTAAGTGTTACATGTAAAAGTGCGAGAGAGAGAGAGAGAGTGACAGCGAGAGATGAGAGAACTCAACGGAGCGGCGACAGCAAAAGAGAGTTAATATTGAGTAGTCTTTCACAACGAGAGATGAGAGAAGGGTGATGAGCGGCAGCGAGAGAGACAGAGAGATGAGTGGCTTAGGAAAAATCTAGGGTTTTTTAATTATAACGGTTCGGTTCGGTTTAACAGGTGCAGTTCGGATTAACACCTGAACCGAACCGTAAACCGTTTGGGGTGGGTCAATCCGAACCGCAAACTGAACCGTTAGAAAAAAAAATCGTAAATTTGATCTGGTTTGGTTCGGTTTGTGGTCTGGTTCGGTTCGTTCGGTTTTTTTGCCCATCCCTAGTGTTCGGCATCTCAATTGAGTCAGCTTCCTTCATTTAATTTCACTTTGTAAATTTGTGAATGGATCCAGCACTTGTATGTTTTATTTTTGTAAGTTTTTTCTTTTGTAATTTCTTTTTCTTTCAGTAATAAAATTATGTGTGTTTTTATTCAAATTATGAGTAGCTAATTTCTTTTTGATGGGATAAATAGTGACGTTTTTAATATAAAAATCTAAATTAATCTCACTTATATTATAATTTATAAATTGTAATCTAATGATTAATATTTAATTTAAGTCTGGGTTAATTATTGACAAACTTTGTTACCAACTATATGATTGGTTTTATTTATTTGTCATAATTGAGTACCTAATTGGACTTGTTATAAACAAAATTATCACCGCCTTTATGGCTGGTTTTAAATATTTTGGCATAATTAATTCCTGAAATAAATTATTTGGGTAATAATGACAATTTATTTATTATAAAAAGTGAGATTTCTAAATTTGAAATAGTAAGAGTGGATCTCATAGTCCCATCATTTTATTTTATTGTTGCAGTTTAAATTAAAATTTACAATCACTTCAAACAATCTAACATTTTTATTTTTCACTCAAATTATTATTTTATCTTATTAAATCAATTCCTTCTAGATCGACTCCGGTCTTATCGAATTATTTTATTACTTCGACACTCTTATACTCGGGAGTAAAAAACTATTTTTTGTGCATGCCATCAGCGAACTCAACACAACTATAGAATCGCACTAGATGATATTAAGCAAAGAGAGAAGCCAGCAAAGCTTATAAACCCTCCAACAATCAATTGAGCTTTTGTATTAACATGTCCATAATTTGTAGCAAAAAATCTTGAATGATACCTCTTCCGCCACCAATACCAGATTTGCTATGCTTTATCTTTTGCCTTGACATTCCCTCATAACTAGCTACACTTCGCAAACTACACTATGAGATTTTGCTCTTCGTCATATGAACAGGTTTAATTTTCATTGATGCCATTTACATTATCTTATTTATTATGGTTAATAGTTTTGAAGCAATGTGCAATTATTGAAGGTGTTGCTTATCTTTGAAGTTGCAATATGTAAATACTCACAAAAACACATATGAAAATTTTGAATCTCCATTTTTTATCATGCGCTCCCAAACCTTTGAAGGATCTTGTCCGAATAAAATAATTAGACCAAAATTTAAGAAATTTGAAACTCGATTAGATTTCGGAATCTCGAATCATTTGATTTCTGTTGAAGACAGCTCTTCACACCCAAGGCATGCACAATATGCATGCAGAAGGCAACCACATCAAGCACCGAAAGTTGATGGACAAGGTTGGCAGCTTCCCACAGTTGGCAAGCAAAGTTGAAAACTTGCCAAAACCGTGTGACACTGTTCACACGGTTTTGGCTCTATAAATTTGAGCCCCTAGACCATTATTAAGCATCCCAGAATTTGTAAACACAAAGAGTAAAGTGTAAGTGAGAGTTTTTTGTAAAGTTTGGAGTGCAAGCTTTGTAATTCTTTGTTTATGTGAAATAAAGAAGAATTTTCTCTCAATTCACCTCTAGTGTGTGTTTAATCACAACAAGTGGTATCAGAGCTAAGGTTACTCGGAGTGATCCCGAAACTCAGAAACAAAGGTTCGGTTCGGAAAGTCGGTTCCGACGAAAGTTGTCGAAAATCGATTTTGAGCATACCATCGGACTTTTCACGGCGAGACGAGCACGATGGTATTTTCTGGCGATCGATCGAAGGTCCAGAATGGCGTCACGCGCCGCACGCGCAGGTCAGAGAGCTTGCCACGCGCAGACACGCGCTCCACGCACTGCTCAAGGAAGAAGATGACCATGTCATCCGCCACGTGTCGTCCAGTCAGCGCCACGTGTCGTCCAGACCCTGCACAGTCAGCAGCCCAGTCAGCAGGACACGTCAGCAACACAGTCAGCAGATACGTGGCTTCCAGTCAGCAGCCACGTCATCTGTCACGTCAGCATTTGCCACGTAAGCAGTGCCATGTT
Organism: Zanthoxylum bungeanum; assembly: GCA_019454045.1. Classification (NCBI taxonomy): domain Eukaryota; kingdom Viridiplantae; phylum Streptophyta; class Magnoliopsida; order Sapindales; family Rutaceae; genus Zanthoxylum; species Zanthoxylum bungeanum. Next base: position 398,150 of record SKCR01031941.1, on the reverse strand, counting down.
AGCGGTGCCTGGTAAATTTTAGATAGGTCCCTGAACTTTCTGGAAATTATAATTTAGCCCATATACTTTCAAAAAATTTCACTTTAGTCCCTGAACTTTTTAGAAATTGCAATTTAGTCCCTAAACTTTTTGTAATTTCACTTTGGCCCCTGAACTTTCAGAAATTGCACTTTGACCCCTGTAATTTCTGAAATTTGCAATTTGGTCCCTGTGTCGGATTTTGACAAATGAAGTGTCATTTCCACCATTTTCGACCATTTCGAGGTTCGTTTTTTGAAATTCTGCTTAGAATTTTTGTGATGGATGGGGGCAACGGAAAAATGGTTTTGTTAACCAGTACCAATTATTCCACATGGAGAGGAATGATGAAAGATCTTCTGTATGTGAAAGACTATGATGGATCGGTATTTCTGGAGCAGAAACCAGAAGGAATGACCGATCGGAAAATGGGCTAATCTTCACCAGAAAACATGCAGTACTATTCGTCAGTGAATCGACGATAGTATCGTCAATCATGTCAGTGAAGAAACAAATGCACGTGTCTTATGGGGAAAGCTGGAGGAGCTTTTCCGAGCAAAGACTGTAAACAACAAGCTGTACTACATCAAGAAGATGATGGGGTTGAAATACCAAGAAGGTACAGCTGTGGCGGACCATATCAACGATTTCCTCGGAACAATAAAAGAACTGTCTGGATTGGGCATAGACTTCGGTGATGAGGTAAATGGTTTAATACTCCTTAATATGTTACCAGAATCATAGGAAACGTTCAGATCTACAGTGATAAATTCAGCCGCAGATGGGAAAGTCACTATGCAGATGGCAAAGACCAGGATCTTCGAGGAAGAAAAGAGGACGAGAATGCAGGAGTCAGCATCAGCCTCAACCTCAGAAGCTCTAGTGACAGAAAAGAACACCAGAAGGGGGAGGAGTAAAAGTCGAGGCCCAGGTAGACCAGACAAGAACCGAGGTAAATCAAGAACAATGGATATTGAGTGCTATCACTGCAAAAAGAAAGGCCATATGAAGCGGGATTGCTACAAACTGAAGAACGAGCAGTCCAGGAGAGATTGTGACTCTAATCAAGAAAGAGTTGCTACTACCACTGAAAATACCTCCAAAAAATTTTGTATAATATATGAAGAAGATGTTGTGAATCTTACCATCCACGAGACCAGTTGGGTGATAGATAGTGGCGCCTCTATACACGCCACATCTCGCAGAGACTTCTTTTCATATTACACACCAGGAAACTACGGTGCTGTAAGGATGGGGAATGACGGACAGTCCAAAGCCGTCGGTATTGGAGACATCTGCCTTGAAACAGAGAACGGGACAAGGCTAGTGTTGAAGGGAGTCAAGCACATCCCAGACATCCGGTTAAACCTGATCTTAACAGGCAAGCTGGATGATGAAGGTTTCTGCAGCAACTTTAGTGACGACACCTGGAAGCTCACTAAAGGATCAATGGTGGTGGCACGAGGTAAGAAAGACTCAACTCTGTATTTGATGCATGCTAAGCTTTCCAATAGTAGCATAAATACAGTTAGCAGTAATGAGGCAGCCGAGCTATGGCATAAAAAGCTCGGTCACATGAGCCAAACGGGGATGGAGATACTACGCAGGAGGAATGTTCTTCCCGAATTGAAGAACTCACACTTACGAAAGTGTGAACACTGCATGGCTGGAAAGCAGAACAAAGTGTCCTTCCAGAGCTCCCCGCCTCAGAGGAAACCGGAGGTACTTGATCTCATACATTCAGATGTATGTGGTCCGATACAGACACGAACACTTGGTGGGTCACTTTACTTTGTGACATTCATAGATGATCATTCAAGGAAGATCTGGGCATACACCTTGAAGAGAAAAGATCAAGTGTTGGGAGTGTTCAAGGAGTTTCACGCCCTGGTGGAGAGAGAAACCGGTAAGAAACTCAAATGCATCAGAACAGATAACGGTGGAGAATACAGAGGTCCGTTTGATCAGTACTGCAAGATGCAAGGAATCAGACATCAAATGACACCTCCGAAGAATGGCCTAGCTGAGAGAATGAACAGAACCTTGTGCGAAAGGGTCAGAAGCTTGCTGTCACAAGCCAAGCTGCTGAAGACATTTTGGGGGGAGGCACTCAACACAACAGTACATGTTTTGAACATGTCCCCAGCGGTCGCACTGAAAGGTAATGTTCTTAACCAAGTCTGGACAGGTAAAGAAATGTCATACGAGCACTTACATGTCTTTGGGTGCAAAGCATTTGTACACATCCCAAAGGACGAGAGATCCAAGCTTGATGCGAAGACGCAACAGTGTGTCTTTATTGGCTATGGTCAGGATGATTTCGGCTACAAACTGTATGATCCCGTGGAGAAGAAGATCGTCAGGAGCTGAGATGTTGTCTTCGTCGAAGACCAGACCATAGAAGATATCTGGAATGAGATGAAGACAATGCCCCAGCAATACAGAAATGTGAATCCAGAACCTCATACACCGGTGCCAGTACGAGTTGAAGATGAGGTTCCCAGACATGAGGGTACATGTGATGAAGCTCCCAGAGATGATGATCATGATCAACCACCAGTACCAGAAGCTACACCAACAGTTCCACAGAGAATGTCTGACATAGAGAGGCGACCTTCAACCAAATACTCTGCATATGAGTATGTGCTGCTTACTGACGGGGGAGAACCCGAGAGCTACAAAGAGGTTGTGGAAACAGAAGACAAAGAAAAGTGGGAGGAAGTCATGCAAGATGAGATGGAATTTTTGCATGATAATCACACTTTTGAGTTGGTGAAATTGCCAAGAGGCAAAAGGGCTTTGAAAAATAAATGGGTGTACAGGGTGAAGCAACAGGAGCACACTTCACAACCCCGATACAAAGCCAGACTAGTCGTCAAGGGATTCAATCAGAAGAAAGGCATTGACTTCGATGAAATCTTCTCTCCAGTTGTGAAGATGTCATCCATCAGAGTGGTACTCAGCTTAGCAGCAAGCCTCGACCTGGAAGTTGAGCAGATGGATGTCAAGACCATATTTCTTCACGGAGATCTGGAAGAAGAAATTTACATGGAGCAACCAGAAGGCTTTAGAGTCAACGGGAAAGAGGACTATATGTGCAGACTCAGGAAAAGCCTCTACGGTTTGAAACAGGCACCGAGACAGTGGTACGTGAAGTTTAAGTCAGTTATGGGGGAGCAAGGATACAAGAAGACCACTTCAGACCATTGTATTTTCGTTCAGAAATTTTCTAACGATGACTTTATCATCTTACTACTGTATGTAGATGATATGTTGATAGTTGATCAGAATCAATCGAGGATTGATAATTTGAAGCAACAACTGAGTAAGTATTTTGAGATGAAAGACTTGGGGCCAGCTAAACAGATTCTTGGCATCAGGATCGGCCGTGATCGGAAAGCCAGGAGGTTATACTTGTCACAGGAGGAGTACATCGAGAAAGTACTTCAGAGATTCCAGATGGACAAGGCTAAAGCGGTTAGCACTCCTCTTGCTACCCACTTTAGATTGAGTACACAACAGAGTCCCTCTACTGAGACAGAGAATGAGGAAATGAAACAGGTTCCATACACCTCATCAGTGGGAAGTCTTATGTATGTCATGGTGTGCACGAGGCCAGACTTAGCACACGCAGTTGGATTGGTCAGTCGGTTTATGTCAAACCCAGGACGGGAACACTAGAATGCGATCAAATGGATCATGCAGTATCTACGAGGCACATCCAAAATGAGGTTATGTTTTGGAAGCAGTGAACTAGTGTTGATAGGCTACACCGATTCAGATATGGCAGAAGATGTGGATACCCGAAAGTCTACTTCGGGATATCTGATTACTCTCTCATGAGGAGCTGTGGCATGGCAGTCGAGGTTGCAGAGGTGTGTTGCACTTTCTACAACAGAGGCAGAATTCATTGCAGTAACAGAAGCTTGCAAGGAATTGTTGTGGATGAAGACATTCGTCCAGGAATTGGGTTTCAAGCAGGAGAAGTACATTTTGTACTGCGATAGCCAGAGCGCTATCTATCTCGGTAAAAATTCCACTTTTCATTCAAGGTCAAAACATATCGATGTGAGGTATCACTGGATACAGGACGTCCTGAGCTCAAGGCTGTTAGAACTCAGGAAAATTCACACCAACGACAACGGTGCCGATATGTTCACGAAGGTCTTACCGAAGGATAAGCTTGAAGTCTGTCGTGCCATAGCCGGGATGACAAAACTCTCCACATAGTCAGAGTTGGGAGATTCAGAGAACTACGATTGGCTTGATCCCAACTCAGGGTACGTAGGCAGTCATACAGATGCAGCCAGAGGAGGATCCTTTGGAGGATCCGGTTTGGATGATTGATGGTCGGCTCAGATTTTGGGGAAATCTTCACCGAGGGGGAGATTTGTTGAAGACATCTCTTCACACCCAAGGCATGCACAACATGCATGCAGAAGGCAACCACATCAAGCACCGAAAGTTGATGGACAAGGTTGGCAGCTTCCCATAGTTGGCAAGCAAAGTTGAAAAACTTGCCAAAACCGTGTGACACTGTGACACTGTTCACACGGTTTTGGCTCTATAAATTTGAGCCCCTGGACCATTATTAAGCATCCCAGAATTTGTAAACACAGAGAGTAAAGTGTAAGCGAGAGTTTTTTGTAAAGTTTGGAGTGCAAGCTTTGTAATTCTTTGTTTGTGTGAAATAAAGAAGAATTTTCTCTCAATTCACCTCTAGTGTGTGTGTGTTTAATCACAACAATTTTGAGATCCAATATCATTTTTATCCAGATTCAAAAATCGATGCTTCATCCCGAATTCATATTTGAAATGAAATCATAATTTATAAACCCTAATTCACACCAACTAATTACAATTTCTACTTCATCATTCTTAGTAACAAAGTATACATGACTAGAAAATGAATTATTGAAGGAAAATTAATAGAGATATAGTTTGGCATTGATTAATTTTTTTTATTTTTTTAGCACAATTTTTTTTAATTTTAAAAATAGCATTTCATATTAAGTAAAAAATGGTTGCTAAACTAAAAAGGAAAGTTTATTTTATCTTATTTTATTTTTTTGGCATGGTTTTAAAAATATCTTGAAAAAACAATGGGTTTTGAAAGTTCGGTGATCGCGCCACAAGTGGGCCCACAACCAGTTCAAAAACCTTCCAACGGTTACGCTCCTTAGAGACACTGTAAGACACGCGCCATTTGAGATAAAATCTAGGGTTTATAGGATGCTTTCCACTTCGAAAAATAGAAACTTTAATTTAAAATGGCAACTCTAGCGGGAAATGTCGGCTTCAAAATCTCGTATCGGCTTCAATTCCGCGGGTTGTTAATTCCTTGGTAAGATTTCTCCCTCAATTTTGGCTTCAACCTCTCTTACCCTATGTTTGGTTGACTAGAAAATGAAGGAAAATGAAAGAAAAGAGAAGGAAAATCCGTATTTCCGAAACTTTTTTTTTTGGGCTTTCATCAATTGCATTTTTAAGTATCAATTTAAATTTAATTTTTTCAGTTTCCTTTATCAATATCTTCTTGGGAACCAAACAGAATATCAAATAAAATATGAGGCGCTTATTATTTAGAATTGGGAAAAATGTACTTTTATTGTAATTACCACAATAAATATCTGATTTTTAGTTTGTTTAATTTTTGCTTGTTCTAGGGTAAGAAAAAACAATGCAATTTTGTGTGTGAAAGGAAGGGACTACAGTTCATCGTTTCCAGTTAGGTATGTTCCTAAGGAATCCGTAAAGATTAAGGAGTCGGAAAATTTTGAGCCAGTAAATGGTTTGGAGAGAAATGAACCATGCAAACGGTCAGATGCAAGTGAGTTGAGAATTGAACTTTCAGATGGCGGGAGAGGGTTAAAAAAATCTGTAAAGACTAATGAATCGGAAAATTTTGTGCCGGTAAACAGTTTGGAGAGAAATGAACCGTGCAAGAGGTCAGATGCAAGTGAGTTGAGAATTGAGGCTTCACAGAGTGGGAGAGGTGTAAAGAAATCTGTAAATATTAATGAATCGGAAAATTTTGTGCTGGTAAATGGTTTGGATAGAAATGAACCGCACAAATGGTCAGATGCAAGCGAGTTGAGAATTGAGGTTTCGGATAAATCTGTTAAGGTTAGTGAATCAGAAACTTCTGTGCCACAAAACGGTTTGAAGAGAAATGAACCGCGCAGATGGTCAGATGCAAGTGAGTTGAGAGTTGAGGTTTCTAATAGTGGGAGAGGTGTACAGAAATCTGTACAAAGAAATGAATCAGAAGATTCTGTGCCTGTAAACCGTTTGGAGAGAAATGAAGTGCGCCAATGGTCAGAGGCAAGCAAGCTGAGAATTGAGGTTTCAAATAGTGGGAGAGATGTAAAGAAATCTGTAGAGATTAATGAATCAGAAAATGCTGTACCAGTAAACCATTTGGAGAGAAATGAAGTGCACAAACGGTCAGATGCGAGCGAGTTGAGAACTGAGGTTTCAAAAAGTGGGAGGGATGTAAAGAAATCTGTAGAGATTAATGAATCAGAAAATTCTGTTCCAGTAAAGGGTTTGGAGAGAAATGAACTCCACAAACGATCAGATGCAAGTGAGTTGAGAATTGACGTTTCAAATAGTGGGAGAGGTGTTAAGAGAAGTATTGCTTCAGATAACAGCTTATTGTTAGATGATCCTAAACAAGGTATAACATTTTCTTAAACTCTGATTCTGTGTTTAGAAAAATTTGGAAATTCCTTTGTAGGATTGATGAATGCAAATGACGTTGGCGATTGAATTGTTAGTCGTTTAGGATGTTCGTGTTTATGTGAGCACAGGTTGCTGCATTCAACCAGTTTGTTTGTAGTAGAGTTGATAAAATGCAAATTATGTTGGTTTGCATGGACATGAGTTGCTTTATTTGATTTATTAAGAAGGCTTTTATGGGTGGTGTTTTAACTTTCAATTTTTACCCTCATTTTTTTGTTATGGTGGCTGTTAACACACACAATAAAAGATGTATTGGCTAGTACACTTGCCTTTTACCAAAATGATATAGGTTAAATTGCGGAAGCCCTTTTATGCAGAAACATCAGCATTACATTATTGTAAATGCTTCTCTTAGTTTTATTGTTATTACTTATTTTTATTTTCTTATTAAAGTCAAGCAACATGCTTTATATTTTTATTTCTTTTCAGAGTTCGGAGAAGAAACTAATAATAATCATGGGATTATTCAAGAACTTGAGCTATTTGAAGAACCCGCAGAGGTTCTTGAGGAAATGGAAAACCATCAAGTAAATGATATTTGTGACCACAATATGTTGCAACTAGGTGGAACAATGCAGGATGCTGAGAATTTGGCAATCAAATTACTTGCGACAAGGTTGGATTATAGTTTTTTCATAACATCAAGTCTCTGGTTTTCTAATTTTCAACATTTCTTTACTCTCTTTTCACTATGAATCTTGTTTGTTGAAGTTTTAAGTTCTTTTTGCAAAACTAGCTTAGTGCATTATAGGTGGTGTTTCTAGTTTCTTGAGAATATATCTGCTGTTTTTATCAGGTTCATATTATTTCCAGTGTTTTGAAATTCTTATGCTTTGTTTTTCTTATCTATAGAGCATTTACAGCAGTTGAGATGAGAAAGAAGCTGAATGGAAAGAAATTTCCTCCTCGTGTAATTGAGTGTGTGATAACCGATTTCCAAAGCAGGTAAACACTACATGGTTTAAATATTTAACTTCAGAAGGTTTTCTGTGCTACTTGGAAATGCCATCACCTTTTTGGAAAGTTAAGTTGGCTGAGTTTTGAAAACTCTTTGACCTCTTGGATATTGTAGAGGGTTGCTCAATGATAGCTTGTATGCGGAATCATTTTCTCGGTCTAGGTGGTCTTCTGCAAGCTGGGGACCTAGACGAATCAAACAAGTAAGCCATTGCATTTTAGTATTTTTCTTTTTGAGGAAAAGAAAAAAAAAATATCTATACGGTTATGTTTAGTTCCTAATTTTAGAATATTTTTATTTCTGATTTAAGTGTTTATCTTGTATGAGGACTCTGAAGGATTCTTCATAGAGGGAAGACCAAACAAAACTTGCATAAGTTTCTTGAAGATTTGAAGTTGTGAGAGATGATCACAGGCTTAAAATGTGCGAACATTAAATATCATCATATTTATGTGCTGTCATTATGCCATGCAAGCTCATCAGAACTTCCAGGAGACCTGGGAAAATATTTTTAGTTTCCCTGTAGATATTACTAAAATATTATATGATAGTTAGTTAATTGCTTGAATATATCATATCCAGCAAGCGAATTTTACTGGTTAAACAGCAGTACGTGGAATGTGGCAAAGCTGTTGGTTTTTTCGTCTTTTTAATTTCTTCTTTCCATGCACAGATGTAAACCACTAATTTGTTGAATATTATTTTTGAACCAGGCATTGTTCAACAAGGGAATAAGTCAAACAGATGCAAATAAGGCTGTGAATCTGGTTTTCAAGGATGGTGAATCAGAGGAAGACCAAGAGTCAAGACTTGGCATGTCAAAGCATTCAATTGATCATCTGTTTGTTCAGGCCTCAAAGCAATGGCTCCGAAGTCAAGATGCACCCAAGGAGACACGTAAAATAAGGATTATTCGTTGGCTTCAGTACCGTGGTTTCAACTGGGGGGTTACAAGTTTCATTTTGAAGAAGCTAGAATCCCAGTATCCTTCCTAAAGCACAACGATGACTTCTCCGTCCGTAGCCAGTTCAATTATCAAGTTGTTATAAAAGGACAGGGGTATGCCCTTCATTGGAACAATGCTGCAATGGCCAAAAGGATGGTCACTGTACCCCATAACTGTCCCAAACCTGAGTTTTGTGAGCCTACCCTAGTGCCATAATGTATTGGTGCGTGAAGCCGTTTTGAAAATGTAGCTCCAAGAGAAAGAAACAAGTGGCTTTGCTTTGATTCTGTTGATAAGATCACTTTTTTGTTAGAATGTAGAGATTCCATCAATTCATATAGGGGAAAATAAGAAGTTCAATGAAATCCTCAAGTTTTTGTTGGCACAATTGTCTTCTTGATGTGTACATTTTGGAGAAAATGTGCAATTCATCATTGAAGTGATGCCATCAAGATTAGACAAGGACAATGTAATTTTAAAACATTACCATTGCTTCATTTACAGTAGTTGCACATGCACTGCATGTGAAGCAATCTTTATATATATATATATATATATCTATATTATAAAGCACAATGGTGTTGGAGGGAAGAGAGTGCATCCAACGGCTCTCTTTATGTGGCTTAATTGACGGCTCAGATCATTTCATTGGTAATTGGGGGGAAATAGAGTGAATTGATTGATGGAAATGGTCAAAATTTTCAAATAAAAAAATAGAAAGTTAAAATAAAATCATTTAATTTTGTAACAACGTGCCGTAGGCACGGGCTAAATATTGTAACACCGTGCCGTAGGCACGGGCATCATTTAATTAAAAAATAAAATCATTTAATTCTGTAACACCGTGCCGTGCCGTAGGCACGGGCATCATTTAATTAAAAAATAAAATAATTTAATTCTGTAACACCGTGCCGTAGGTACGGGCCAAATACTGTAACACCGTGCCGTAGGCACGGGCAAAAACTAGTATATATATATAGGAGAATGGTGTTGGAGGAAAGAGAGTGTATCAAGTGGCTCTCTTAATGTGGCTTAATTGACGGCCCAGATCATTTCATTGGTAATTGGAGGAAATATAGTGAATTGATTGATGGAAATGGTCAAAATTTTCAAATTTTCAAATTAAAAAATAGAAAGTTAAAATAAAATCATTTAATTCTGTAACATCGTGTCGTAGGCACGGGCAAATATCTTAATGTGGCTTAATTGACGGCCCAGATCATTTCATTGGTAATTGGAGGAAAGATAGTGAATTGATTGATGGAAATGGTCAAAAATTTTCAAATTTTCAAATTAAAAAATAGAAAGTTAAAATAAAATCATTTAATTCTGTAACATCGTGTCGTAGGCACGGGCAAATACTGTAACACCGTGCCATAGGCACCGCTAAATATTGTAACATCGTGCCATAGGCACAGTCATCATTTAATTAAAAAATAAAATCATTTAATTATGTAACACTGTGCCGTAGGCACGAGCAAATACTGTAACACCGTGTCGTAGGCACTGGCCAAATACTGTAACACCGTGCCGTAGGCACGGGCAAAAACTAGTGTATATATATATAGGAAAATCCTCTCATCATCCCGAAGGTATTGGGGTAATTCAAAGCCCTGTTGTTAGTTCCTGATAAGAGATTATAACAGAGTTGGCCACTGGTTCTGTTCCGTTCCGAATCGAAATCGAACTGGCTGATTTTTGGTTCCACTCTTGTGAAACCGGAACCGAATCAGATAATTTTGGTTCGATTCTAGTTCCATAAGAATGTGGAACCGGAAATCGGAACCGAACTGGACGGTTTCAGTTCAAATTTTTTTTTAATAATTTTAAAAAAATGAAAATTAAATTTTAAAGAAATTTGTAATTGGATATTATTATTAAATAGATATAATAAAAATATTATTTATTTGAATTTTATTAAATTAAAATAAAAACTTAAATTTATTTGAATTTTAATAATAGAAACCCTAACCAAACCGTACAGAATTAGTTCCGGTTCATCCGATTCCTTCCGATATAACTTGGACGTGTGTACAGATCTCACCACACACATTCCATATAACTCAAAGACTTGCGTTTCAGTAAAGAGTCGAATCCATGTCATTCAACTGCTAGCTATTCTGAAGTCCTCCCTTCAACCAGCAACCCCATTCAGTAATCTTATTAATGCAATAACTTATTGTACAGATGAAATATGCTGGTTTTGTTACACGTGTAATAAATTCTCAATACATAAATACAAAACTACCAATCATTGCTAGAGCTTCTGGATTTGTTGCAATCATTATCTCGACCTCCAAAACATTTCTCAAATGGGTCTGTTTTGCTGGCTAAATGGTTCCTAACCCATTGAACCAAATGTGCAAAATTGGAGCAGTGAGTTAAGCCTGATCATATCCAGGGCCTAACAAAGCATTCACTGCTTTGACATCACCATGCAAAATTGGAGCAGTGAGTTCAAGCTTCCATTGGGACGGTAATCATAAAAGAGCAGCTTCAGGAACTGCTCCACAAGCGGCTGATTAGGATCCTTAAATTTGAAAATTTAATAACCCAAAAAAAAAATCAATTTTTTTAAGGGAACACATACTTTTAAAAAAAAAAATTTAAGACCTCTGAAAATAAGGGCGGGCCCTGCCTAAAAGCCCTCACTATGTTCTTGTGCCTGATTGAACCTAATGTCTGAATTTCAGAACTGAAAGCACCAGACTCATCTGATGACCACATCTTCTTCACTGCTAGTGTTTCTCCTTTGAGGATTGTCATTCTATACACAACTCCTGAGCTTCCAGTGCCAATCAAATTAGCTGATGTTAGATTCCTGACAATGTCATCAATTGAGAAATCTAAGCATCTGATACAAAGTCATCTCCTAAGTTTGATCTTCCATGAACCTATTTGATGATGGTGTATTTTTGACAAACACATTGAACAGTGCGACCAGGGGGCAGAGATGGATTTTTCCCTTTTTTCGAAAGGAATGAGTGTTCAGAAAGTATTAGTCACTCCCTGGCCCGGCAGAAAGTCCGGACATAAACTTCCAGATTTGACCGACCAAAGTATACGATTTGGTGCAGCTTCCATAAGCCGACCACATCAGAGTTTCAGCCGACCACATTAAGTCATTAACTCGGTTCGGACATATTCTGCTCCCCCTTTGAGTAGATCGAAGAGCTCGGACATTTCAAGACATGACGGAAATGACTCGATGAGTTTGGCAGATTATTTGGACGACCGCTTGGCAACCGACAGAAGCACATGGATCTTCGATTTCCCTTTACACGTGTCATCTCCCGGAAGCACCGTCCAGGCTGTCACCATTATTGTTGCGTGTGGCAGAAGAAGAGGCAGAGTTGATGTGATAGAACCGACAGGCTGCAGGCTTACTTTCGGAAAAGGCATGCCTAGGGCAGAGAACCAATTAAATCGGTCAGGCAGCACATGAGTTTTATTGCAAGTGGGGGTGACCGCCTCATCTCTTAGTATATAAGGGGGGTAGTCTCGTGTCTCAGGGACGGTTTTTTCTTCTTAATTTTTAGAGAAGAGTAATTTGTAAACACTACAGTCACATAAACAGCTCGGTTTCCACACTAACTGATCACAAAACAGGTCAGCCGAGCACATTTCAATAATAAAACACTAATCCGTTTTGTGCCCGTGGACGTAGGTTGGATTCGTCCAGCCGAACCACGTTAAAACTTCTTTGTCAATCTGCATGTTTTTCCGCCTTTCATTAGGTTTGCTTTTGGTTTCCCATAACCAAACAAATTCACTGTTGAAGGAAGGTTGTCCCGAGAGCAATATTCCATTATTGTCCCTAATATAAAAATCAGTCGTCAACAGTTGGCGCCGTCTGTGGGGATCGAACGAAAAGCGATTTTCGTAGTAAGACGATGGTGGGAGGTAGAGACTGTAGGTAGGTGAATAGTTCAACAACAGAATAGATGGAAAGGGGAAGGAATGGGAAGAAGCAGATCAGAACGGGAGGAAGAAAGGGTTCGTGTGGAAAAGGGGTTGTCGGCAACATAAGCCTTTTTCTTGATGAGTTGTGAAATGGATGTAAAGAGGTTAGCCAACGAACGTCCTCTCGGGTTGAGTTGTGAAATGGAATGTAACGTTGGTGATGGGTTACGTCCGTTGGCCGCGGCTGACCGAGTTCCCCTGTGGGAAGGTACTGCGCCTGACAGGCTACCAATCTTCGGTTTTGCAGATTACTTGTACTGAAATATCGGTCGGGTAGCTAGTTAGCCCAGGGCGAGGAGGGGCGCCAATCAGGCCAATCCTCAATTAGTGCAGTGGTAGTCTCCCCAAACGGGAAGAAAGAAGGTAAAAAGTATGCGGGGGAACCACAAGGAGCAAAGACTGAAGACCTCAACTAGGCTCCCAGATTTTCTCGGGATACGCAAAATCCTGGGAAAATTCATTGTCAAAAGATGCCTAGGAAGGGCTCGGCGCAGGGGGACCTTGTCAGCACGATCGAAAAGCAAGAATGGACCAGACAGATCTGCATAGGCTCTGATGCGAGAAACAATTGCCAAGACTAGTGAAGTTTACAGGTACGGCATACGCATCGGGAGTATCCGGAGCTCGGCTTGGAAGATGTGGTCGGACTGCAAAGCAAGGAACTGAAGAAAGCATTGTAAAAGCCTCTCTTAAAATGTCCCACAAAGAGTTTTAAGAAGGGCAGTATGTCATTTAAATATGAATAAAACTTTTTTTTTTTTAAGAAACTAGCCTATCTTGCTTGTTTATTAAATTAAACGCGAAATTATTTTCATTGTTTTTTGGGACATACTCGATGCGAATGGATGAATTGAGACAGGGAAGGGCACCAAACCTGTGGCACGCCAAACAGTGGTGTCATTATCAAACCTCCGGGTGGAAGTGTGACGACCTGGCTCCTTTCATTTTAAGTGGATTTAGATCGCTTCAAGAGATGAAGTGCATGAGGGAGCGTGCGAACCCCTCGTGGCAGTATCACACTCCCGAGGCCGGAGCGTAACTACCCTATGACTTGCATTTTTGAAAGATACTGTATGCCATTGGCTCGGGGCTGGATTTGTTCCGCCGAGGCTTCATGGTGTGTGCCATCGGCTCAGGCTAGATTCGTTCCGCAGAGGCTTCATGGTATGTTTCATCGGCTCGCCGGCTGGATTCGTTCCCCCGAGGCTTCATGGTGTGTGCCATCAGCTCGGGGCTGGATTCGTTCCGCCGAGGCTTCATGGTGTATTCGACTAGGGACTGGATTCGTTCCGCCGAGGCTTCATGGTTTAGTTTGGCTCGGGGTCGGGTTACGTCCCACCGAGTCGGCCATTTTGGTCTGGGGATGAAACATTCCCCCAGAACCCAGTTTTCTTCTCAGCCCGGGGTCGGGTTACGTCCCACCAAGTCAGTCGCTTTGGTCTGGGGATGAAACATTCCACCAGAGCCAAGTTTTCTTCTCAGCTCGGGGTCGGGTTACGTCCCACCGAGAGACTTTTCATCGGTATGGGGTCAGAGCATCTCCCCCATGGACGGCTCTCTATTGGTCCGGGAAGGTAACATTCCCTCGGAGCCTGGTATTCTGTTGACTCGGGGTCGGGTTACGTCCCACCGAGTGCATTATCATCGGCTCATCGGTATGGGGTCAGAGCATCTCCCAATGCAATTTAGTACCATCCTGAAATCATTGAGAACATCATTAACTCTCCAAGAGTTTATATTGCAATTTAGTACTTCTAAGATCTAAAGATAGATCTATGAAGATCCTTCAATTTCAATATCATACTATAAGGATCTAATCCTTAGTTCTGACTAAGAAATTAATGAGTCTTTTCGGCAAGTTTAATGGATTAAGTACTAAAGTTATCATCACATGAATCATCCAAAGATCATTCTCTACTATTTTGCTTAACTCCGGGCTTAGGCTTAATATGTTATTTTATCAAATAAAGTAACTTATTAGTTTCCAGGACCATCCTGAAATTTTATTCCCAATTTGAAAATTAAACAATTTAAATACATTTTCCCTAGGATTATGTTTTAAATGCTAATCTTTCAATTTTATCTTGATTCTAATAGTCCAACTATTGAATCAACGATTTTCGGTACTATTTATTATAATGATTATTATAGTTCAACTATTTAATCAACTATAATTTAATAGGTTAAAATCAATTATATTGATTACTATAATCCAATTATAAAATCAACTATAATTAATCAAATAAATTCAAGTATATTGATTATTATAATCTAATTATATAATCAACCATAAATGAATAGTTTGAATGCAGTCCAACTGTTAATTAAAACAACGATTTAAATATTAGTCCAACTAATATTCAGTTTATTTGACGAATGATTTGATATGAGCGCGTATGGCAAGTAATTAAACGAATATTGCAAATTTAATTCCTGCCTCCCACTATTTTTCGGGCGAGCCTCTAACCCTCTGTCGAGTACTCGGGAAATCGTGTTTCCTAGTGGGCTATGATCCCGTTAAATGTCACACAATCTTGACTTTGGCCAACAAATTGTATGATAATTAACTAGGTAGATCTCTAACATCAATTGGATCACATCCAATTCATAGATCCAGTAGGGGGACATCCAAGTCTGAAACATATATCCCATATATGCCAATATATCCAATATATTGCCTAACCTTTTTCCTCTGAATTAACTAAGCCTTGGCTTTGGCACAACAAACTTAGTGATCCCAGTTAAGCGGAACCCATTTGTGGGAACACAGGAGCTTGGCGACGCATGTTGTCCCGGGCTCGCGGCCCGGTCGGGAATACGGAGTAGCCACGGGGGACTAAACCGGAGAATAATGGAGTCGCCACCCGGTGTGAACCGGGAAAATAAGATTTAAGGCCGCACTCACCCCTCGCAAGGGAAGACCTCAAATCGTTTGGGTTCGGAATGGTCTCTTACTCATGTCAATTGTAATGAAATGATTTATATAATAATTTAATCAGGCTTAAGTAACACTTATTTCTAGGAATATCATGCTTCTACATTCACATACATACATTAACAAGTTCATCTAAATTTATATGTAACACATATTCGAATTTGCATACAGCCTATTTGCATGTAATCTATGTCTCAATTTACATACATAAGGATTATCATACAGCAAGCATACAAGTTAATGAACGCATTGGTGGACACAGAAACGCAAATAAATAGCATTCTTACTAGCATGCATATTAAGAAAAGATATTTAAGCGCATAACAGAGATAGACAACTAGAGAGGTAATACAAATGCATAACGTAAAAAAGGGGTGACTATATGCTAAGATGGACATGTCGTAATGTGATGCAAGAGGATCTTTTTACCGTGTGCGTTCGTTCAGCGTTCGTAGACGCGTTCGAACGGTAAACAGAAGGTTCTCGTTCGAGTAGCGTTCGTAAAAGCGTTCGAACGGAAATGAAACAGAATGCTCACGTTCGTATGGCGTTTGTGAACGCGTTCGAACGGAAATGAAACAGAATGCTCACGTTCGTATGGCATTCGTGAACGCGTTCGAACAGAAATAAGACCTGATGCATGATAAGGCAAAATACATGCGAGTTCGAGTTGCGTTCGTAAACGAGTTTGAACGGGAACAGACCTGATGCATTATGAAACTAAGAAAGTGCGTGTGCGTTTGCGTAGTGTTCGAGAATGCGTGCGAACGGTAAACAGGAGGTTCGCGTTCGTGTAGCGTCCGAGAACGCGTTCGAACGGAACCAGACCTGATGCATGCGACACAAAGAATAAAGATGACAATGTCAAGTTCAATATGTCCGATCAAATGTATTTCGTATTCGACTGAACATACATCAACCGGCGCGGCAAAGCATCGTGGTAAAGGGCTTTAACCCCTCCCCATAGGGGATCTCACATCACACTTACTAAGCCCATGCGCTCGATTGAATCATGCATACAAAGGATTAAAAGCAATAATATTAAACGTAGTGTGCCCGATTGAACATATCTTGTATTCAACCGAACACACATCAACCGGCACGGCAAAGGATCGTGGTAAAGGGCTTTAACCCCTCCCCATAGGGGATCTCACATCACACTTACTAAGCCCATGCGCTCGATTGAATCATGCATACGAAAATAAAGACAATCATATCAAACTTAGTATGCCCGATTGAACGTATCTCGCATTCAACCGAACACACATCAATCGGTGTGGTAAAGCATCGTGGTGAAGGATTTTAACCCCTCCAATTAGAGGACCTTTCATCGCACTTACTGAGCCCATGCACTCGATCGTATCATACAGGAATAAGCAACATACAGAATTTAAATGACGAGAAATAAATAAACCAAAGCAACACAAAACAATAGAAGGTGTCGTTGCTACTGTTTTGCTGCTGTATTTTAGTTACTGTTTTCGGGATGTTTTGGCTACTGTTTTGGGTTTTATTTTCTGTGGTGTTATGGTGTGGTTCGGGGGCTGTTTTATGTGTGTGTTTAGGGCTGTTGTATGCGTGTTTTAGGGCTGTTTGGGATGTGTTTTTCGGTGAGGTGAAGGGGTTGTTCGGGATGTGTTTTGGTCAAGGCGATGTGGGTTCTTTGGTTTGTGATATTTGGTTATTGAGAGTGAGGGAGAGTTGTGTCTATAAGCTTGGGTGTTTCTTGTGTGAATGAGCTAGGGGAAAAGGGTTAGAAATTCTTTTCTTCTTTTTCTGTAATGGGCGTGCACTAGGGAGAGTGGAGAGAGGAGAGAGGAGGTGGCTAGGTTAGTGCATGTTTATATAGAAGAGAGCTAGGGCTTCACCTTTTCTCACAAGGAAGAGATCTAGTTTCCAAATTAGGAGTGATAGGAAATGTATATACAAGATTGAGGGGGGACAAAATATTTTAAATTAGGAAGTCAACTAATCTAAATTGGTGGATATCTTATTGGATTAGGAAGTTAAATATTTGATTAGCTTTGATTGGGAATATAATTGGTTGATTGATTTTAATTAGGCATGCAATTTCTTTAATTTGTGTAAGTATTTTATTATTTTGGTAGGTGATTATTTAGATTTTATTTGTTTTATTTAATTTGGTATGTGATTTTTAGATTTGTTTTGATTTCACCATGTGTTAAATATGTGTTTTAAGTGGGCTTTGGGCGTGTGGGCCAAGGTTTGGGCGAATTGGGCTTAATGTGAGGCTAGCAGCAAAACCAGAATTACCGACACTGTTCGAACGCTTATTCGAACGCGGCACGAACGCCCGCAATCTGTTTGACGTTCGAACGTATACACGAACGTAGCACCAACGAAAACAGTGAACCTTGTTTATTCTGAATTCCCCCTTCCGACGTCCGTTTCTCGTGACTCCTGTGACTTAAAAGGTAGTGCCTCCAAATGAGACTCATCATAGGGACTAATATGCAAAAATGCAGTGCCTACACCATTGACCATGGAAAGCTTCGTAATCAATGTCGATGGACAAGAAGTGGTCTTGACTTTGGCCAACAAACTACAACTTGGACAAGACACCAATATGGAACAAAGCCTTCATGATTCAAACACATCCTCGACGGACAAAGGTCTTGACTTTGACCAACAAACCAATGCCAGTCTTGGATCTTGAGTAAGACTCACTCAATGGAAGGAAAAACGCTTAATATTTTGTGAGGTTTTTTCGCGTGCAAATTGGCAACCAATTTATTATCTTTGTTAAGGTTTCATCATCATACACCCTTAAACATGCATTCTAAACACATAATAAGGCACGTAAATAAATAAATAATAATGATATGCGGATGTATACTTAACACATTGATCCTAGATCAAATCTCTCAATTTCCTCTCTCCCGCTAGCACAAGTATTTACTTCTACCCGTTACACTACACTTCTAAAGAAACCTCATTTACATTGAGGGGAATAGGTGAGAAGAGAAATACAAAGAGTATGAGGTAATAGGCTGGACACGCAGGTCCAATTAATAAATTCTAAATTTATTACAACAATTTCCAAAATTGCCTCACCCATCTAATATTCATCCGATATACATTATTCATGCATCGCAACCATGTATTCACACAAGCATGTTATCAATCAATCTAATCCAATTAATTAATCTGATATTAGTGACCATCCAATGTTCAAACAACGATTTGACTTTGCGCGAGTCCAACTCGTTTTGCGAATAAGTACTCAAAGTATGAATTCTTGAATTAAATTAAACTACAAAATTAAATCCAATTTAATATGTATTTAATACTAATTCACTATTTAATTCCAAATTAAATATTACACTTTATTAACGAACCTTTTACGACTTAAATTCCAAATTTAATCGTTACGGGTCTCAAAGCCCGATTAACGTCCAACGTTAATTTAATTAAAGTCCAATGGGCTTTCAATTAATTTCTTTAAGGCGTCGACTTTTGGTCAACTTGGGTCAAACCCAATAACCAAAGCCCAATAAATGAATAACCCCATAAGCCTATAAATCAATTTAGGCCCATTAGGCCCAATTAAAATAATTAAGGTCCATTGTCGCATTTGGACTTTATGGAAATGGTTTTGGGCTCAATTGGATCTAACCAATTTAGCCTAAACCCATCTTGGTACAACCAAGCCCATTTAGCCCATTTACAACTTTTAAGCCCATTTAATTAAACTACAAAAATTCCAAATTTCATATTTAATTAAACAAAGTGTATGGCATAATTAATTACCCAATTCAATATTTCCAAAACATCAATTAGCCTAATTAATCATGCTCATTAACAACGATTAGTGTCCAACATAATTTATCAAAAAATCAAACCCATATATACATGTTATAGTCTCGGTAATTTGGGAATAATTATGTCCAATTCGAATTCAATCTAATTAAATCCAATTAAACATTAAATCAACATTCCCGACATGATTCCAACTCATCCAAGGAATCAAAAATCAAAAACCCCAAGACATTTAGGGTTCCTTTTCATTCGGACAAGCCAAGAATATTGGGGAAAATTATTCCAAACAATATTTCATGAAATTGATTCAATCAATCTTCAATTCAACATCATTTAAGCATACTTAATCATCCAATTTCATTTAATCATGCTCAAATACATTTTACCCAATTTTAACCCTAAATCGAGTTTCATGCTTTTAACTCGCTCTGATACCATTGTTGGAGTTTCTACAATCCCGAGGATCGAATAA
The DNA here is from genome assembly GCA_019454045.1 of Zanthoxylum bungeanum. Lineage (NCBI taxonomy): Eukaryota > Viridiplantae > Streptophyta > Magnoliopsida > Sapindales > Rutaceae > Zanthoxylum > Zanthoxylum bungeanum. Next base: position 378,334 of record SKCR01031941.1, on the reverse strand, counting down.
CAAGCAAGAAACATAGTGCGAATATATCGAGGAAGTTGTGGAATACTTACATCGATCGGTTGAGGCGATGCGGTGGACAACAAAAACTTTTCTGCCTCCTCATTGATGCTCGGCAGTGGGCTGTTTTTGGGTCCTCAAAATTTCGGCCATGGTCCTCCATTGTAGCTCCAAGCTTTTGATGATGGTGATTACATGCTCATGAAATTAGTTCTCTATCACCTTTGTATGTACTCATTTGAGTGCTAGCTCTTGATGATTTTGCCACAAAATCACCATGTGCTTCTCCTTGTATTTCGGTAAAACCAGAAAACAGAAGAACAAATTGGCCTTGAGGCCGAGAGAGAGAGAATGAGTAATTTTGGCTCAAAAAACGTGAACAAAGAGAGAGAGATGGAAAATGTGTATTAGTTAATTGTTTTCCAAAAATAATTAAACATATACCATTTATTTGATTTTCAAAAAGTCAAAAAAGTACAAGCATTAAAGCTTATCCATCTACCACTATCAATCAATCAAGTGACAACTTGTCACATCACTCAAAGTGACATGTGATTTGACGATTGATTTGACTAATGATTTGACGCTTGATATGACTTACTTGCCGCACTCGAATTCGAAATGCGAGTGCGCTCGCAAACACTCCCGGGCTCGGGTTCGCTAATTCCAAATCAACTAATTTTCCGTTGCGACGCAATTAAATGATTATGCCTAGCGAAATCACTATTCACGTCGCTAACGAATTAATTCCAAATTAACTCGTTCGTCCGAATTAAAATCTAATTTCAATTCCGAGTCGAAATCCAATTTCGTATAATATATCGAATATATTATTATATCGATTAATTCCAAATTAATAGTTTTTCTCTCTTTAATTAATATTTTAACCTAGATAAAATATATCTCCATAATTAATCCCAGATTAATTTTCTCTCTCATCTAATTAATCCCAGATTAATAAAAGTGCGAGTCATACGTCATCGGTGAATCTTCGGGAAGCGACCCATGAGATCCCCAGATATGTTGGCAGTAAATTCGGTCGTCGGACTATCCGAACACGTAAGTACCTAGTACTACATTTTTACCGATTTACAAGACAAGGTTGGCTTCTAGCAAAGCGGCATGCCTACCCAATTCTCCAGAAATATCCTTACAGGAATATGTGATATATATCAGGCGTAGTATACGTAGTATTGCGTATTTCGATCCAGTATCGGATGATCACATGCAAGGCATGAGGCTGGTACAGTGTCTGCCCCGTACGAAGCATATATCGGATCACTAGCAACTAGTCTCTTTAATATCGGATAATCATGACCAAGTCATATTATCCCGATGGTTGCAACCCTTAGAGAACCAGTTATGTATCCCTGCGCGATCATCATCTCCATATGACTGGAGTGATACTTCCGTCTTGACATCACACCCAACACACTACGATTCTCAATATACCCAGCAGAGGCGTACACAGAACTTGATAAAGCCCTGGACGACCTAAAACCAAAGTATATTGATTGTCGCAAGTCTTAGCGATGCAAGTCTCAGGTTAAGACCAAATACACCTACCCTGATTTCGGACTTCCATAGACACATAGTCATACTACCAATGGAATTCCGAGGGGTCTATCCAGAGCGAAGCTGTTTTCTGTACCATCGGTAAAACACAACCTCCTGTTACACTTGCATGAGTATCCTATACCCAAATATATGAGAACTATTTCGTTATGCCCTCACAATGCACACAAGTGTAGTACTAGTCTTTTACGCATTATCGATGTCCTATCTCGATAATACTCTGACTATGGATATTTAATGATTAATCCTTCGTGGATTGATATTGTCTCATATCATCTCAATCTAAGAACTAATCATAAGGACCTCCTATCATTTATACATCTTGGTGATCTAATCACAAATGATAATAGAGCAATCTCCTTTGTCACATAGTTAATTTGTACAACAACACCATGATCTGTACAAATAGTGACGCTATGGGTCATAACCGTCCAACAGTTCGTTGGGTGTGGACTGATGCTCGGGATTTCCTGTGTGTATCAAGATAGGATCCGCCGGCTCTGTGTACAGAGTATAGGTATTCAATATGGTATTAGCAATCTGTTAAAATCCATGGGCCCGTGGTACACTGTAGAAATTAGTTCTAAGTGTTATTTGAGGGATTGCTAATAAAAACGTCGACGTGATTATATCTATAGAGATTTGACGTCTATATATCTAGATCTCTGGATTAATCCGGATACCTGTGACGGAGGGATTATACGTATGCAGTGACCTCGACCTGTATGATTCAGTGAGTTTATCCGTGTTCGTCATAATTTACGGGTGTGAGAATTATGGACACGTAATTTGATTTCGTGACGGATATGCATGAATCTAGAGAGTCTCACTAATGAAATTTACTCGTAGAGCACTAGGGCAACTGTTATGAATAATACTGATTATTTATAACTTGTTTAACGGTTAAACGAAAAATACATGTAATCAGGACTTATCGGTCATTTCCAATATTGATGTGTATTTTATTTAATACTTGATTTTATTAAATACACATTAATAAAATATCAAATTGTGATATTTGACTTATATCATTAATATATGTATTTGTGATATTTAATGTAAATATAATACATATATTTAAGATATTTATATTTATTAATTAATTATTTAATTGTTAAATAATTAAATTAATTTATAAAATAAATATCTTAAGTAATGATTTCTACTTTATTAAATGAGAAATGACTTGATGTAATTGGAACACATTTTTGCAACTTTATTAAAGTCAATGTGATAATTTATTATATGCAAAATGTGTGCCAATTATATAAATACAAAAAATTAAAGTAATTATTGCTTTAATGTTGAAAAAATCGGCCAAGGTGGTGGGTGATACAAAAATTAGTTTTGTTTCATTTTCAACACTTAGATAACTTCAACAAAAAATTACAAAAGAGAGAATTGAGAGCAAAAAGGAAAAAGAAAATAAATCAAAGCAAAACTTTGTTTTTGTAAGTAATTTCACTTCTTCTTCTTCATGAAAATTGTTTCAATATTTCTTAACTTCAATGTTGATGTTAAGATCATGTCTCTACTCTTTTAGTTTGTAATTAAATTTTTTGGATGCTTGTTGGATGTGTTTAAGCATGTAGAATTAATTTATTTGCTTATTAATGTAATCAAGCTTAATAAATTAATTAGAAAATTAAAGTTGCTATTCTAGAGTTAATTAGCCATTCATAATTAGCCTAGAATTATTCTTGATTAATTTCATGATGGTGAGAATTAATTGGTGTAGTAATTTGAAGATTAAAGTATTGAATTTTAGTAATTTAGTGTAAATTGCCAATTTGAGTGATTTACGACATTAGAGTTCCAAACCTACTCAAATTTTGGGGCTTTTCATATATAAGCTTTAATTTGATGTATATTTGATGCATGCAAAATTTGGGATCAATTGGATTTGATCTTGATGTGTTTTGAATATTTTGGGCCAAATTGCAATTAATTAAAGCTTAGGGGCTGTTTCGAAAATTCCAAAAAAAACTGGGCTGTTGGCGCAATTCTGGAAAATATTCTGGTTTTGTTGCAAAACTTGTAAAAATTATTTTTGGGTTAATTTGGAATTAATTAAATATGTAATTGACATATTTAAAACCAAAATAATTAATTTGTAAAAGTTTGGGGTAATTTTGTAATTAAGAGAAATATGATTTCTTAGGTTATATTTCATAATTTAAGTATTGGTTAATTAAATAAATAAGTTTATTTAATTGTTCCAAAAAAATTTTTTGAAATCGGAGAAATCGTTTTTCCGCGTTCCGCTGCGCTAACCTTGTAATTCCCAATAAAACCCAACAGGTAAGTCACTCTTTGGTGACCTAAAAATTGTTCTAGAGTTGTTTCAAAGTAGTGAGGCTGGATTTGTGAAGTATTGAATGGATTAAAGTGTTGGATTTTGTAAATTTGGTTAAATTGGACAATTTGATGAAATTGAAAAATTATGGTTCATAACTGTGGATGCTGGATTTCACCCGAGGTCCACAATCAGAATTTGTAGGTTGGGGGCACTAATGATCCTGCAAAACAAAGATAGAGTGAGCGGGAGTAGACTACCACCGGTATGGTGGGTGCCGGGTACACTCCGACGCTCAAGTCAGTAGAGTGAAATGAGTTGCCATTATGTAATATGCGGAAGTAAGGCTTATTATTACCTTGACTTTCTTTTGATGGCCGTGAGGGCGGTGACAAGAATTGTGGAAATAGGAAGTTCTCAGAACTTGTGTCAGAGAAATAGAAGTTTGTAAGAAGGATGTGAAGCCTGCATCAGAGTTGAGAAGCTCCCCCCCTTAACTTCATGAATTATGCTTCATTTTATAGGTGGAGAAAGGTGAATACTCTAATCTGCACATGGGAAATGGGTCCCCATAACATGCTTATTGTCTCTGCTTTCGGTGGGAAGATAATTTGCATGTGGGGATATATTCTTTGTTGGGGAAAAGAGAGAAAATGTTAAAGGGGTTTGTCATTTTGTTTTTGTAAATGGTTTATAGTTTAATGGGCTGAGTTATATTTTTGGGTCTCACTTGGTATTGTGTTCGAAGTGAAAGACGATTTTGCCCTTGGCCCAAATTTGGCACGTACAGTTTGTTCCCTACTCTGTAAGTCAAAGAGTCTTTGACTTGAAGAGTAATATGTCGAGTATATCATCAGAGATTTGATCCTGATACTAGATGTCTTATATGTCTTTTGAAGTAGCTGAAGTTTAAAACTTCAACTTAACTCTACAAGAAACATAGAATGCTCATAGTCAACTGAACCTGATGAAGGTCTGGATAATCCCCATACTACGGGTCCAAAGACCAGATGAGTCTTTTAATGTCGTCTTGACCAGACAAAGGCCAGGTCTTCAATTTGACTCTACATGAGCCATGGGGAATGTTCCCAGTCGACTGAACGTGATGAAGGTCAGGATAATCCACATACTACGGGTCAAATGACCAGGGGAGTCTACAATGTCTTCTGGACCAGATGAAGGCCAGGTCTTCAACTTGACTCTACATGAGTCATGGGGAATGTTCCCAGTTGACTGAACCCGATGAATGTCAGGATAATCCTCATACTACGGGTCAAATGACCAGAGGTCTACAATGTCTTCTGGACGAGATGAAGGCCAGGTCTTCAACTTGACTCTACATGAGCCATGGGGAATGTTCCCAGTCGACTGAACCTGATGAATGTCAGGATAATCCTCATACTACGGGTCAAATGACAATGGGAGTCTACAATGTCTTATGGACCAGATGAAGGTCAGGTCTTCAACTTGACTCTACATGAGCCATGGGGAATGTTCCCAGTCGACTGAACCCGATGAAGGTCAGGATAATCCCCATACTACGGGTCAAATGACCAGGGGTCTACAATGTCTTTGGACCAGATGAAGGCCAGGTCTTCAACTTGACTCTACATGAGCCATGGGGATGTTCCCAGTCGACTGAACCCGATGAAGGTCAGGATAATCCCCATACTATGGGTCAAATGACCAGGGGAGTCTATAATGTCTTCTGGACCAGATGAATGCCAGTTCTTCAACTTGACTCTACATGAGCCATGGGGAATGTTCCCAGTCGACTGAACCCGATAAAGGTCAGTATAATCCCTATACTACGGGTCAAATGACCAGGGGAGTCTACAATGTCTTCTGGACCAGATGAAGGCCATGTCTTCAACTTGACTCTACATGAGCCATGGGGAATGTTCCCAGTCGACTGAACCCGATGAAGGTCAGGATAATCCCCATACTACATACTAGATGATTTCGGCTGAGATCATCAATAAGTCCCAAACTACAGACGTGTAGTGTCAATTGGGATCAATGTTACGCCTCAAGCTACACGTTGAGATGTTAACTAAGTAATTCTTAATTAGTCTCAAGTCAATGAAGTGTTATGTCGACTGGGTTTTTCTTTAAGCCCCGAGCTACACATGTAGATGTCAAATAAGACACATATCAAGCATCAAGTCATACACGCATAAGATCCACAATAAGTCCCAAGCTACATATGTAGATGTCGATTGGGACAAACATCAAGCATCAAGCCATACATGCATAAGATCCACATTAAGTCCCAAGCTACATATATAGATGTCGATTGGGACAAACATCAAACATCAAGCTATACATGCATAAGATCCACAACAAGTCCCAAGCTACACATGTAGATGTCGATTGGGACATACACCAAGCATCAAGCCATACACGCATAAGATCCACAACAAGTCTCAAGCTACATATGTAGATGTCGATTGGGACAAACATCAAGCATCAAGCCATACATGCATAAGATCCAAATTAAGTCCCAAGCTACATATGTAGATGTCGATTGGGACAAACATCAAGCATCAAGCCATACATGCATAAGATCCACATTAAGTCCAAAGCTACACATGTAGATGTCGATTGGGACAAACATCAAACATCAAGCCATACACGCATAGGATTCACAACAAGTCCCAAGCTACACATATAGATATCGATTGGGACAAATATCAAGCATCAAGCTATACATGCATAGGATTCACAACAAGTCCCAAGCTACACATATAGATGTCGATTGGGACAAATATCAAGCATCAAGCTATACATGCATAAGATCCACATGAAGTCCCAAGCTACACATGTAGATGTCGATTGGGACAAACATCAAGCATCAAGCCATACATGCATAAGATCCACAACAAGTCTCAAACTACACATGTAGATGTCGATTGGGACAGACACCAAGCATCAAGCCATACACGCATAGGATCCACAACAAGTCCCAAGCTACATATGTAGATGTCGATTGGGACAGACACCAAGCATCAAACCATACACACATAGGATCCACAACAAGTCCCAAGCTACATATGTAGATGTCGATTGGGACAAACATCAAGCATCAAGTCATACATGCATAAGATCCACATTAAGTCCCAAGCTACACATGTATATGTCGATTGGGACAAACATCAAGTATCAAGTCATACATGCATAAGATCCACAATAAGTCCCAAGCTACATATGTAGATGTCGATTGGGGCAAACATCATGCATCAAGCCATACATGCATAAGATCCACATTAAGTCCAATGCTACACATGTAGATGTCGATTGGGACAAACATCAAGCATCAAGCCATACACGCATAGGATTCACAACAAGTCCCAAGCTACACATATAGATATCGATTGGGACAAATATCAAGCATCAAGCTATACATGCATAGGATTCACAACAAGTCCCAAGCTACACATATAGATGTCGATTGGGACAAATATCAAGCATCAAGCTATACATGCATAAGATCCACATGAAGTCCCAAGCTACACATGTAGATGTCGATTGGGACAAACATCAAGCATCAAGCCATACATGCATAAGATCCACAACAAGTCTCAAACTACACATGTAGATGTCGATTGGGACAGACACCAAGCATTAAGCCATACACGCATAGGATCCACAACAAGTCCCAAGCTACATATGTAGATGTCGATTGGGACAGACACCAGCATCAAACCATACACACATAGGATCCACAACAAGTCCCAAGCTACATATGTAGATGTCGATTGGGACAAACATCAAGCATCAAGTCATACATGCATAAGATCCACATTAAGTCCCAAGCTACACATGTATATGTCGATTGGGACAAACATCAAGTATCAAGTCATACATGCATAAGATCCACATTAAGTCCCAAGCTACACATATAGATGTCGATTGGGACAAACATCAAGTATCAAGCCATACATGCATAAGATCCACAACAAGTCCCAAGCTACATATGTAGATGTCGATTGGGACAAATATCAAGTATCAAGCCATACATGCATAGGATCCACAACAAGTCCCAAGCTACATATGTAGATGTCGATTGGGACAAACATCAAGCATCAAGTCATACATGCATAAGATCCACATTAAGTCCCAAGCTACACATGTAGATGTCGATTGGGACAAACATCAAGTATCAAGCCATACATGCATAAGATCCACATTAAGTCCCAAGCTACACATGTAGATGTCGATTGGGACAAATACCAAGTATCAAGCCATACATGCATAAGATCCACAACAAATCCCAAGCTACACATGTAGATGTCGATTGGGACAAACATCAAACATCAAGCTATACATGCATAAGATCCACAACAAATCCCAAGCTACACATGTAGATGTCGATTGGGACAAACATCAAGCTATACATGCATAAGATCCACAACAAGTCCCAAGCTACACATGTAGATGTCGATTGGGACAAATTGACTTGATGAATGTCTATGACACTATGGTCGAATGGAACTGACAAAGGTCCATGAGACACGGTCGAATGAAACTAATGCATGTCTATAAGAATCACCACTACTAGACTTTATGAAGGTCCAAAAGAATTTTCTTACTACCTAACTTGATAAATGTTGGTCGATTGGACCAAATGAGGTCCAAGAAAATTTTCATTCTACCTGAACTGATGATGGTTAGGAGACTAGGGTCGAATGAACTTGATGAAGGTTCATGGGGCTTTTCTAATACTTTCTAGAGTTTATGGAAATCCATCCATGTAGTCTAGAGTGGATGATAATCTCCATACGTAGTGTGGAGATGATTATCCTCATATGTAGTATGGAAGAGATGGATATCTATCAAGGTCATTACTAATTATACAAGGCTTGAATAAGGTCAATGATACTAAAATAGAATAAACTTTGATGAAAGTCACATAGAGTTTTCATACTACCTAACCTGATATAGGTTGGTCGATTGGACCTAAATGAGATCCTAGAAAGTTCTTCATTCTACTAGGCATGATAAAAGAGTCCTTATGTAGTGTGGAGTTGGGAATATTAAATCAACGTAGCATGGAGATGATGACTAACCTTCCATGTGATGAAATTCCATATGTGTTGTCTCGAAATGGTGACAATCCTTCAATGTCTTCCAAGCCTTCATGTAATGTCGTATGAACCATATTTCTAATGTCTGAGCTTCATTCGTGTAGTGTCGTATGGGCATCTGACTTGTTTCAGACATTCTTAAGTGGTGTAGCATGCAGTTTTGTTGTTTAGCTTTGATTTCATGCATAAATCAAGTCAGTAACTCAATTCTTATGCCATGTCGTCTGAGATTGTTGGAATCTGATGAATGATGTTCCATGTAGTCCAAAAAGAAAAAATATCTTCATATATCAAATGAGGAATATGAGAGTTTACGATCTTTGAGGTAGACTATTTTATTCTAAATTATCATAACTCATTCCTATCAGATTGTCCTCAGCCCACTAGTCCTAGTGAAGATCCTAAAGAAGTCTCCACTCAATTAAACATGATGGAGGATTGTCGCTCGAATGCTTCCAAGAGATTGGATTGAATAGTATGGTTGTAGCCTCGCGTCTTTGGGAGGTTGAAGAAATCTGTTCCAATTGCTTTTGAATTAATATTAGAGCTTTATATGGTTAGACTTTCATCTTCCAATGATCGTATTTGTTCTTGTAGAGCGGTTAATTGTGCGGCCATGTGATCTGAAATTTGTTTGTTGCTTGAAGCCATGAGTAGTTGTGTTTTAGGAATCGTAGACTGTGATATATTTGCCTGCTTTGAATCGTTAGGGCCCCACGGTGGGCGCCAAATTGTGGATGATGGATTTCACATGAGGTCCACAATCAGAATTTGTAGGTTGGGGGCACTAACGATCCTGCAAAACAAAGATAGAGTGAGCGGGAGTAGACTACCACCGGTATGGTGGGTGCCGGGTACACTCCGACGCTCAAGTCAGTAGAGTGAAATGAGCTGCCATTATGTAATATGCGGAAGTAAGGCTTATTATTACCTTGACTTTCTTTTGATGGCCGTGAGGGCGGTGACAAGAATTGTGGAAATAGGAAGTTCTCAGAACTTGTGTCAGAGAAATAGAAGTTTGTAAGAAGGATGTGAAACCTGCATCAGAGTTGAGAAGCTCCCCCCCTTAACTTCATGAATTATGCTTCATTTTATAGGTGGAGAAAGGTGAATTCTCTAATCTGCACATGGGAAATGGGTCCCCATAACATGCTTATTTTCTCTGCTTTCGGTGGGAAGATAATTTGCATGTGGGGATATATTCTTTGTTGGGGAAAAGAGAGAAAAGGTTAAAGGGGTTTGTCATTTTGTTTTTGTAAATGATTTAGAGTTTAATGGGCTGAGTTATATTTTTGGGCCTCACTTGGTATTGTGTTCGAAGTGAAAGATGATTTTGCCCTTGGCCCAAATTTGGCACGTACAATAACCCACTCCAAATTTGGGGCTTTTCATATATCTGATGTATTATGGTATGAATATGATGCATGTAAAATTTTAGGTTGATTGGATTTGATCTTGGCATGTTTTGAACTAAAGGGACCAAATTGTAATTAATTGAAAATTTTGGGTGGCTCACGGCATTAGACTAAAAATTGGAGATTCGTGTGAAATCTGATTTTGATGCATTAGATGTGTTGAAAAACATTTTAGAAATGATTTAGAATCATCCAAAATTATATTTGATAATTTTTGGGCTAAAATAATCAATTTACAAAGTTTTTGGGCAATTCGGTAATTACCAAGAAATTTGATCTCTTGTGTAATTTATCAGAATTTGATAATTGAATAATTAAATAAATAAGTTTATTTAATTGATCTAAGAAAAAATTTTGAAATCGGAAAATTTTGATTTTCCACTATTCCGCTGTGTTACCGATATTCCCCCATAAAACCCCTACATGAAAGACAGGAAAGGAATCATTCAGAATAAGCATCAGAAGAGGGAATTGGGGAGCAGGTTTATCTTGATCTGGTCCGGAAGGCAGGATCTCTGGTATAGGCTTGGCCGAATGGATGTGAGTTTCAGTATGGATGGTAAGAGGAACTTCGGCTTCAGTTGGGACAGCCACCAGAAGGGTAAATAAGGAATTCGCTTCAAGTCAGAGAATCATTTGGATAGACATCAGAATTCTCAGTAACCGGGCACATGAAAATGACAAGGGAAGACCTGATTGGTAGCAGAGGCAGTCGCCTCTGTGATTCCCGAAGCAACCACCGACCGATCAACACACCATCTTTTTCATAGTTCCCGGCATCAACTCACTAACTCGTTGATACTGAGAACTAGGGGATGGATGATGATGATGTATTTTTGACAAACACATTGAACAGTGCGACCATGGGGCAGAGATGTAGTTTTCCCCTTTTTCGAAATGAATGGGTGTTCAAAAAGTATTAGTCACTCCCTGGCCTGGAAGAATGTCCGGACATAAACTTCCAGATTTGATCGACCAAAGTATACGATTTGGTGCAGCTTCCATAAGCCGACCACATTAGAGTTTCAGCCGACCACATTAAGTTATTAACTCGGTTCAGACATATTCTGCTCCCTCTTTGAGTAGGTCGAAGAGCTTGGACATTTCAGGACATGACGGAAATGATTCGATGAGTTTGGCAGATTATTTGGTCGACCGCTTGGCAACCGACAGAAGCACATGGATCTTCGATTTCCCTTTACATGTGTCATATCCCGGAAGCACCGTCCAGGCTGTCACCATTATTGTTGCGTGTGGCAGAAGAAGAGGCAGAGTTGAAGTGACAGAACCGACAGACTGCAGGCTTACTTTCGGCAAAGGCATGCCTAGGGCAGAAAACCAATTAAATCGGTCAGGCAGCACATGGATTTTATTGCAAGTGGGGGTAACTGTAGGCACTGCATTTTTGCATGTAAGTCCCTATGATGAGTCTCATTTAGAGGCACTACCTTTTAAGTCACGGGAAATGAACGTCGGAAGGGAAAAGTCAGAAATCAGTATTTTGTTGGATTTTATTCGCTTGTTTAGCTTCGGGTTCGCTTGTTGGACCTCTATTTTAAAACACATTCTTAGCCCAAACCCCCCGCAAGACACACACCAAGCACATCTCACTCAAGCCCAATCCAATAAATAATTAAAGCAAATTTAAAACACAAATTAAATTAAATTAAAACCAATTAATTTGAAATTAAATTAAATTCCTAATTTAAGCAAATCTCTTCCTAATTTAAATAAATCACATACCAATTTAAATATATTCCCCCACCAAAATACAATTATCCTTTTCCCTTTTAAACTAATTAAATACATCCCTAATTTAATTGATTTATTTCCTTTTCAAAATCTCATGCACAACCCTAACCCTAGCTTGTAACTATAAAACATAACACTAATGCAACCTTAAGGCTCTAGACAACTCACGACAAAACAACAAAAAAAAAACCCTAAAACAATACACACTTATTCTCTCTCACTCGGCAGCAGCGGCACCTTCACGTAGCAAACACATTCACGGCAATAAGCCAGTAACAACCCTCAACAAACAAATTCAACTTCACGCTTCAGCCTTCCTTCAACAGCCCCTCGACCTCACGCCATACACCCATCCAACAGCCACTCACTTCAAGCCATAGTAAACCCTCACAGCTGCCTTCAACACGCATATAATACCCATAAAATAACCCACGCACAAACAAGATCCATCACGCCACAAACAATCATGCACTCACAAATCAACCCTCATCATTAGCCAAATAACCACCCATCACAACCCTCATTCACGCCCAGCCATGTGAACCATGCAACCCACAAGTCAACCCTCATCACTAGCCAAATAACCACGCCAGCAGCCCTCCTTCCACTCTCGACAATCAAGCCTCTCACAGCAGCCACTTCACGTAGCCTGCAACCAAGCCACAACCCACTAACAAGCCCACTGCCTCCACTCATTGCCCTCACAAACAACCTTCAACAAAGCCACAACACAACACACTCACGCATAAGCATTCAACAACATCACTCGACACCCTCAACGTAAGCCACCCGCCATTCAGTTCACAAACCATGCAGCCCTCGTGCCCTTCTCTCACGCTTGACAAAATTAAACTGCCACTCACAAACATGAAACCATGACCTTAAACACCAAACAGCCCTGCACTGCGCCACAAACAGTCCTAAATCAACCCAAAAACTGTCCCGAAACGGTCCCGCAAACTGCCCAAAACAACAGCCCCTAAACCACCACAAAAACAGTCCCCGAATACCGCAAACAGTAACTAAACCCAACGACTAGAAAATACAGCAGAAATAAAGGAAACAGCAGCCCGAGGCAGCGAAACAGTGAAGGAAAATATTGAACCAGTGAATCAGAGAAGTTGCGGAGCATAAACCCTTCCGACGACCGTGTACCGTACTTTCGAGAGACGATTTAAATGGTTAGACCTGATGGCACTTTTCTTATTTATTTTCATTCATCTTTTAATTGTTTTATTTATATTCTTCGCATGAGAGTCGCTTGTGGATGCATGTTGTGGCCTTTGAATGGATGGGAAAATGTGTCGTCTCTTGTGGTATATAGGATGGAAACCCATACGTAAATTCCGTAGCTGAATCCGAATGGACGGTAGTGCGGTCTATACTTGGGAAACAACTCCACGTACCACTTGAGCAAACATCACATCTTTATTTTATCTTGTTTGTTTATTATTTGCATTTTATATTTCGTATTTTACTTTCCGTAAGTTACTTGCTTGTGTATTGATGATATAGTACACATGGGCTTAGTATGTTGGTCTAAAGGTTCTCCATTTGAGGGAAGAAAAGTCTAAAAAACTACCTTTACGATAATACTTTACCCCGCCGGACGAAGTATGTTTGATTGAATGTGAGATATGTTTAATCGGACATACGGAGTTCCACGTTATTTTCTCATTCATTTGTATGCATTGTAATATAATGTGCATTGGCTAACTAGGGTCGATTAAAGGTCCTCTATTCGAGGGAAATGCATGAAGGCTACCTTTACCACGATGTTTTACCGCGGCTTTTATTATGTCATTTACCCTTTGCATATCATTGCTTTATTTACGCATGCATTACATTCTTATGCGCATGGGCTAACTAGGGTGGATTAAAGGTCCTCATTCGAGGGAAATGCCTAAAGGCTACCTTTACCATGATGTTTGCCACGCCGGACGAGGTGCACTCGATTGAGTGTGAGATGTGTTCAATTGGGCACACGAGGTCCTACATTGTGTATTTGTTCAATCCATGCATTTGTTTGTGTCATTTCAGATGCCATTTTGGTAATCTCGTTCGAACGCGTTTCCGAATGTTCACGAACGTACGCATTCTGTCTCATTCCATTCGAATGCATTTACGAACGCTACTCGAACGCACATGCATTTTGTTTTATCATGCATCAGGTCTTATCCCGTTCGAACGCGTTCTTGAACGCTATACAAATGCAAAACTTTCGTTTACCGTTCGAACGTATTTTCAAACGCTACACGAACGCATATACAGTGAACCGAGTCATTTTCATCACATTTCATGCATGATTTCTTCTTGGGTGATTTCTCTTGCATTATGTAATTAATCATATCATTCCATTATTGACACTTTTACTGTTGTCATCTATTTGTATTCCCGCATTTATCTATTTGATGTGTTCGTGAGATTGTGTTCAAGCATGATTAGCTCGTTAGTATGTTACTTGTTTCTTAAATCATGATTAAGTCGTTAGGATGTTACTTGTTTCTTAAGCATGATTTAGCCATTAGTACGTTATTCCTCTATGCTTGATTTGGTTATATTTTTTCGCAATAGGCGTTCAATTTACGTTTATGTTTAGGTTGTTATTTATTTTTCGTGTTTGATGATTCAACATGTTCATGAGATTATTGTGTGATATCGTATATTTGTCGTTATGATGATTTATTTTATACATGCGAACTTAGGAATAGATTATCCTTGGAAATATATGTTGCTTAGGCTTGGTTAGATTCTTGCACAAATCATATCATTACAAGTGGCATAAGTAAGGGACCATTCCGAACCAAACAGTTTGAGGTCTTCCCTTACGAGGGGTGAATGCGACCTTAAATCATTTTCTCGGTTCACACCGGGTGGCGACTCCATGTTATTTCTATGGTTTAGTTCCCTCGCGGGCTATTCCGTACTCCCAACCGGGCCGCGAGCCCGGGACAACGTCGCCGATTTCTGTGCCATACAGTCTGGCGACTCAACTGGGGATAGAGAATTGTCCCCGAAATAATGTCTTGTAGTGATTATGATTTGTGCTTTAGTTAACCGTGTCTATAGTGGGTTGATGAGGTTTAATCAAAGGCACTGTTAAGGCTTGATGATGGTTTGGTGTCTTCCTTCATTCACTACATTTCTATAAGGAAAAGTTGTGAAAGCACCTAGGTAATCATTACCCGAAGCTCGTTGTGACAGACTAATTTGGAGGACTTGTTGTTTATTCCTGTCACCAAGGCGATAAGAGCCTAAGAGACTTGGGTATTTAAGAGAGTTCGCTCCACCCTCTCTCTGGGGAATCTACAATGGGAAATCCATTTGACAGTTAGTCATACCATAACTCGTTGGCAAGTATCTTAAGGTATAAAAAATGTGCGCTCACTTGGTCGCTCGAACCCTTGAGTGGGGAGTCCTAGTTATGGGCAATCCTTCGCCGGGAGTCTTTGTCTACACTCCCGCAAACCCACACGTAGACCATAGTTGTATGACCAATAGAAACTATTTTCTTGTACTTTGTGTTTATGGACCATTGTCATTTGGATTCAGTTGGACCTTTTGTCATGAGGTATGAGCTTGTTGGGCCATTTAAACTGGGATGAGTTCGTATCTTATGACAATTGGGCTAAAAGTTTCTAAAATATCGATGGGCCATTCTGTAGAAATTGTTTCTTTATGCTTATGCTTAGGACCATCATCATTTGGATTTAGTTAGACTTCTTGTCAGAAATGCGAACTTGTTGGGCCATTTAAACTGAGATGAGTTCGTATCTTATGACAATTGGGCTAAAAGTTTCTAAAATGTCGATGGTTCATCCTGTGATTGGGCCCATTATCATTTGAAGTTATTTAGCCATGTTATCGCAAAAGTGTAAACCTGTTGGGCCTTTTCAACTGGGACAAGTTTGCACCTCGCGATAATGTGATTGAATGCTTTAAAATGACAAAAGGCCAACTTATATACATCGTACGCATCTCATACACCTCATACATACACGCATCATGCTAACCCATTGTGTTCAAAAAGCCATCATAGATTCCCATTGGGTTGGGGGAGAAGAGAGACTTGTCAGAAGACCATCAGCCAACATGAGTAAGTCAGTCAACGATGGATCCCGCCTGGATCAATTAGAGACCAAAGTAACCGAAATTATTGAGATATTGCAAGTTTTGACCAATGCTATGGCCATTTTGACCGTACCCCGTATAGCCAATAACAGGAATTTGTGCAACCAGAATGGAAAGACCATTGAGGAACCTTCAAGGACCAATCCCACTCCCTCTGAGGTTGCCCCTATCAGAAACTGATGATTCTCCAATCTTGGTAGACCTTTGTCAGAGGTATTTGAAGAGCTGAAAAGGCAACGACTCCTAAATCCCTTAGAGCCTAAACCACTTCCAAACTCTGTGCCACGCTACCTTGACCTAAACCTATACTGTTACCTCCACTAGCAAAGAGGCTATGAAACTAACAACTGCACCCGCCTTAGGCATAAGATCCAGAACCTAATAGACTCCCACAAAATACCTGACCCTGAGAAAGAGCAACCTAACATACAGAGAAACCCCTATCTAACTATCACTATGTCCCACTGCCTACCTACATGATTAAATACGGCCTACCTAACAGCACTGTCTTCCAAACTCACGACCACCAAGCTTCACGCCTGAGGATATGGGGCAACAAAAGTAAAGATGAGATAGAGCCGAAAGGGGAATGTAAATGGGAAAAATAATTAATGTACTTGGAGAATCTGATGGTCGAAGGAAGCAAAAAAACGGGGGAAGATAAAGTTGCAAATTATGGAGATGTTTGTTTTCCTGATCTCATTCAATTGTGATGTCACATCCATTAATCATAAGACATTGACTTTATCTGCTTGTTCGAACCTTTTTAATGATAATAAAGATGTTCATTTCGCTTACTTGCATGAATCTCTTCATTTCAACCTGCAACAATAGTATATTTGACAAAAGCATTCAACCCTGGTACTGTGATACTCAGCGATGTTTAGAAACACGGGGAATCCTCAGAAGAATCAAGCAGAAAAGACAGGATAGCCATTCAGAAAATGGGAAACGGGGCAGTGAGACTGTCAGATTTAGAAGGGAATGAGTTCACCGAGCCGATCAACATAGACAGAGTGAAACAATACTTTGCTTGAGGAAGAGAAGACCGAGCAGTCACCAAGGGAATTGGCGGAAGACCTAACCCAACGGGATAGGAAACTCATTCATGCATGCATCCATACACGTAACACACTTACATTCTTTTTGTGTTTTGTTTTCTTTGTATTCACAGGTTTCAACGGAGAAAAATAGAAAGTGACAAATGCAAGCCAACCAGAAGCAGCAACAGTACAATGTCATCAGTTTTAGGAATGAATCACGGGGTTGAGGCCCACATCAGTCTCAGGAATGAATCAGAATCAGTATCAGTTTCAGGAATGAATCACCGGAGTGAGGCCCGCCTTAGTATTAGTTTCAGGAAGGAATCCCAAGGTTGAGGCCCATATCGGTATAAGTTTCAGGAACGGATCCTAGGGGGCGAAGCCAACATTATCAGCGGTTGAAAGAATTATATGGAGTGAGTAAAAAAAAAAAGAAAGATAGATGAGTCTTTGATAGTTAGACATATGTCCGGCGATGACATTGTTTGCTATAAGGAGAAACCTTAGAAACGATAAGTGCGAGATCTACTCTCATCCGGTATTCTGAAAAGTTGATCTCAGCTAGACTCGCGAGCACTTGATCACGGGATTTTAGTGGTGGAAGCCTGAGTAGTCGGTAAGATGACTAGTTGAAGAGATGGTGGATCAGTGAATGACCGTTTGCCTGGATGTCCACACTGGTTTACTTATGCTACGATATATGATATGGTTGGAAACAAAGAAAGTCTCTGCAATGAAAAGAAAAGAAAAAATAGACCGTCTATAACCAATAAGCGTGAAGCTACCCATGGGCGAGCATTAAGACCACAATGAGGAGAAATGCTACCTTAAAGGATAGGTGAGTCGAAAAAAGAGAAAGAAAGAAAAGAGAAAAAGAAAGTTCAAAATGAAAAGAAAGAAAAGAAATAGACAAAAGAAAAAAAAGAAAACCATATCATGTTGAGTACGTGGAAGTAATCACAAAGTGTGATCAAGACATCTTGGTTGGTTAGACCCACTGATCCATTTCTCCGAGACAAAATCATCGAGTTGGCTTACTTAAGGGTGAAGCTGCGAAAGAGCCTTAGCACACACACACACTTGGAGTCTAGTTCAGATCATTTACTCAGACGGTCGGATTTGAGTTGTATCGGGTACTTTGAAGGTTCTCTGGTTTCGACACGGAGCATCCGTTGAGGACAAATATGTTTAACTATCAGGATTAACTTGTGAGAGGCAGTACATATGTTGAAATGAACCATCACATTATCAGTATCAGTCTTGCCAGGTATGGCACTCTGGGGGCGAGGCCCACATCATTATCAGTATCAGTCTTGCCAGGTATGTCACTCTGGGGGCGAGGCCCACATCATTATCAGTATCAGTCTTGCCATAGGTATGTCATTCCGGGGGCGAGGCCCACATCATTATCAGTATCAGTCTTGCCATGTATTGCACTTTCCGGGTATAGAGACACATCAGTGTCAGTATCAGTTTCACCGGGTATGGCACTCTCCGGGTATGGAGACACATCATCATCAGTTTAGAGGTGAGACCCACACCCGCATCAGTTTGGGGGCGAGGCCCATATTAGTGTCGGTTTGGGGGCGAGCCCACATCAGTATCAGTTTTGGGATGCGTCTTAGGGTCGAGGCCTACATCAGCATCAGTTTAGGTTCGTGACCCACATCAGCATCAGTTTTGGGGATGAGTCTCAAGGGCGGGGCCCACATCAGTTTCAGTTTTGGGGATGAGTCCCAGGGCCGAGGCCCACATCAATTTCAGTTTTGGGGATGAGTCTCAGGGCCGAGGCCCACATCAGTTTCAGTTTTGGGGATGAGTCCCAGGGTCGAGGCCCGCACATCAGTATCAGTTTTGGGGATGAGTCCCAGGGCCGAGCCCACATCAGTTTCAGTTTTGGGGATGAGTCCCAAGGTCGAGGCCCGCACATCAATATCAGTTTTAGGGATGAGTCCCAAGGCCGAGGCCCACATCAGTTTCAATTTTGGGGATGAGTCTCAAGGGCGAGGCCCACATCAGTATCAGTCTAGGGTTGAGGCCCACATCAGTATCCGTCTGGGGCGAGGCCCACATCAGCATTGTTAATATCAGTTTTCTGGATGAGTCCCGAGGGCGAGGCCCACATCAGTATCAGCATCAGTTTTGGGGATGAGATTTTCTATCGGGGAGCCCTGAGTTCAGACTCTGAAGGAGGTTCTTTTATAATATTTTGACGATAGGTCTTCACGTCAGACTCTGATGGAAGTCCTGATTTCAAATTCCGATAAGGGGTTATGTTATCATATTCTAACGACAAGTTCTGTTGATAGACTCTGACAATAAATCTTGCAGGTTGGTTCTACCAATAGGTCTTAGAGGTTGGTCCTGACAGGAGGTCTTAGAGGCTGGTTCTAACATGAGGTCCTGAAGCCCTCTTTGCATAACCACATGTCATTATCGAATGCTTGATTTTTTCCAAACATTCCCCATTTTATTTGCGCTATTTTGAAAAATGGAGGAAATAAAATATTTCAAAAAAAGAAAAGAAATAAGTGGGGCCTCCGCGTATACTGGGAATAAGGCTCTTATGTGCCTTGGTCCGCCTCTTCGTCTCCACAGAAGTCCAACTGTCATATCCCATAAATACTGATTTAATTGACTTAATTAACTCCACCAGTTCAAAATTTCAAACTTTTGTGCTTTCCTCTCTTGCGAAATTGTTTCTCTCTAACACTCTCACCTCCAAATCCAAGCCCACAATCATTCTGTTATTATGGCTTCTCCTTCTTCTTCCGATGACAAGATCCAACGCTTGAATGAGGACATCGATATTCCCCAGGATGTCTACCTATAGCCTCTCCCCGAGAATGTGTCCCTCTGGGAGACTGACCCCGCTGCTGCCCATTGTGGTGTCATTGTTCTAGGGGAATATCATCTCTGAATCCTTCACAACAATCCTCTACTGCTGCTCCTGCTGTAGCTGTCTCTTACGATGTAGTCTGACTCCCTTATAGTGCCATGTCACCCTCGGTAAAGCTAGATCTAAGAGGAATGACCTCAGTGCCTCATTCTTTTTCGTCAGGATTGCCACTTCTGCCCATCTTAAGTCTTCAACACCTTCATATAAAGAGGAAGGGCTTCGTGCTGAAGTCTCTAAGATTCAGCATGTAGGGTTCTTCATTTTGGAGTTTTAGATTTTACTTTGTTTCCATACTACCTCTGTTTCTTATGTGTATTTTTCTTACAAGACTTGGAGGTGTCTCGGAGGCAGCGGGATGCGTTCATCCACATGCATTCTGCTCTGAACAATGAAGTCTCCAAATTGAAGGAGCAGTTGCAAGGCACTGATGATCGTAGCCAAGACAAGATGAAACTTATTCTCTCTCAGTCTCATGCTCAATGTAATATCATCAGCCAGATGAATAGTGACAAGTGTTACCACTTTGGCTGAGAGGACCGGGTCAATGATCCTACTGACCGAACCTATCGAGGAGGTCCTGATGAATGTGACATGGTTGTGGGGGTCGTGGATCATAATTACGATCCAGATCATTATATCCAATGTTAGAGCTTTAGAATCAGCTTTTTGGATGATTTGGGGATGAGACTGAGGAAAGTCTGGGTTTCCAAGATATTGCAGAATCTTCGGGTGCTGCCACACATCTTCATACTGATCCAGACCTCCCATTGGTCCATTCAGGGGTTGCTACCCCTCATGGTGTTTCTGCATTGGCTACTCATTAGGTCCACTATGTTCCTTTGATGCCTCTGGCTCCTCATGCTCTTCTGGGCCTGCCAGTCCATGCCGTGGATCTATCAGTTGTTGTACCATCTTCAGAGGGCGTAGTCACTTCTTTAGCAGATCCAGCTTCTGCCTAAGAACTTACAGAATACTATGTTATTAATATACATGGCCTTCAAGCCTCCACATTTTTTGTAACTTGTACTGCTTCCATATGAATAAAATAAGTTTTTTTTTTCAGGTCATTCTATTTTTTCATTATCTTTAAATAAGAAAGCATGTCCTGACATCAGATCCCTGA
Organism: Zanthoxylum bungeanum; assembly: GCA_019454045.1. Classification (NCBI taxonomy): domain Eukaryota; kingdom Viridiplantae; phylum Streptophyta; class Magnoliopsida; order Sapindales; family Rutaceae; genus Zanthoxylum; species Zanthoxylum bungeanum. The sequence goes on along the minus strand of SKCR01031941.1, from coordinate 357,016 downwards.
GGAGGTTGGCACAGACTCTAGTGAGCCATCCTGAGCGCATTCGGTTAAAGGATCAGGACCCTCACATGTAGAAGTTCATCCTCAGTAGCAGAGTGTTGGAGTATATGGCTGAGGTGAGTCGTCAGCCTCATGAGTTTGGGGGATTGAGCCACCCCGTATCGAAATTGATTAATTAGTTGTTTGATTCCTTATTTAGAAGATTTGTGTCATTAATGAGTTGATATTTCAGACTCATTCTTTGCGTGACTTCTGCTTACCTTTGTTGGAGTCGAGCATGATATGAATTTTCTATCGGGATTAAAAGTCTTAAACAAATTAAAATTATTAAAAAAGCAAGTCTTTTCACAAAAGTAGGATTCAGATTGGTCTTCACTAAAACGCTGCGTTTCCTCGAAGGAAAGGATAAAGCGTAAAGTATATTATTTCTTTATAGTATCACCTGAAGGTTAGCTAACAATTTCACAAACAAACGCGATTGCACAACAAAACACCAAAACCCCCGCCCACCAAACACGTGGCAAGCGCTAAACATAACCGTGACACAAACAAATCGGCTGACTCGGCAACTAATAAAAATAAATAAATAGAATAATAATAATCGAAAATAGAAGGATCTAGAAACCCTAACGAAGGGCTTCTATATAAAGCTCGCTTCCGCAGTATCATTCCCTTCACTACTCTCTCTCTTTCCACTGCTTGCTTTCAAAAAACCCTAGGTTTTTAAATCAGAAGAAATCTTTGTTTTTTTGACTAAACGACGAGTCGTTTCGATGGCGGCAGAGACTGAGACGTTTGCCTTTCAAGCCGAGATCAATCAGTTGTTGAGTTTGATCATCAACACCTTTTACAGTAACAAGGAGATCTTTCTTCGTGAACTCATCAGTAACGCCTCTGATGTACGTATTCTTTTCTCCTTCAACCCGTAATATTGTTTATGGATCTGTGTGATTATTTATCATGTGATTAATTTTGTAGCGATATCGATTCCTGGTCAAATGTAGTAATTTATTTAAGTTTTTTTTAGCGTTTTAATGTTGAGAACGCAGTTTAAACACACAATTAAGCTTGATAGTGTGTTGATTAATTTTGTTGGTTGTTTAGAGTTTATAATTTTTAGTGGTATAGAGAAGAAACTAGGGCAGAAGATTTTAAAGGTTTAATTTTTATGTTCTAAGATGCTAATTATAATTCGGAAGACTGTAGAAATTCTGAAATTGTTGATATTCCTTTTATGGGATGGACTTTGTAGAAGCTTATGCTTGATAATGTGTTGATTAATTTTGTTGGTTGTTTAGAATTTATAAGTTTTAGTGGTTATTGAAGAAACTAGGGCAGAAGATTTTAAAGGTTTAATTTTTATGTTCTAAGATGCTAATTATAATTCTGAAGACTGTAGAAATTCTGAAATTGTTGATATTCCTTTTATGGGATGACCTTTGTAGAAGCTTGTGGTCATTGTTTCTTTGTTATATGCTTTGTGTGTTTATGGGTTGTTGGCTTGTAATTAATATTGAACAGGCATTGGACAAGATCAGATTTGAAAGCTTGACAGATAAGAGCAAGCTAGATGCACAGCCGGAGCTGTTCATCCACATTATCCCTGACAAGACCAACAACACGTTGACAATCATTGACAGTGGTATTGGCATGACCAAGGCTGGTGAGTGTTATTGGTTTATGTTCGTGATTACAGCAGTATAGTGTATGCGTTACCACTGTAATTTGGATGATAATTAAATTTTTGTTGTTTTCAGATTTGGTGAACAACCTTGGTACCATTGCTAGGTCTGGGACCAAAGAGTTCATGGAGGCATTGGCTGCTGGGGCTGATGTGAGCATGATTGGTCAGTTCGGTGTTGGTTTCTACTCAGCTTATTTGGTTGCAGAGAAGGTTATTGTTACATCCAAGCACAATGATGATGAGCAGTATGTCTGGGAGTCTCAAGCCGGTGGGTCATTCACTATCACTAGAGACACAGAGGGTGAGCCTCTTGGCCGTGGTACAAAGATCACTCT